>RHLR01000163.1:0-33585 GCA_009806335.1 Davidsoniella australis
ACAGCAGCGCTGGAGGCCAGGGCACAGAGAGCGAGGAGACTAAAGAATCTCATGGTGAGAGGCAAGAAAAGAAAGAGTTGAAGGAGTGATACTATTGAGTTGAAAGAGCTATATAGAGGATGAGAGAGAGAGAGAGAGAGAGAGGGGGGGATAGAGCACAGAGATTCATTTTCTTGTCCCATTTACTTGTACATCATCATTATTTCCCTTTTCTTTTGTTTGGCCATCATCATCATTGTTATATCGTCTTTATTAGTTTATATAGTTTTTATTCAAGCATTTATTACACGTGTAGAATCTAAAGAGTTGTTATACCGAAATACATATTAGTCAATATTTGTATACAAACAGAAGATGAAGATGCTCAAAATACAATAATACTAGTTGTTATATGAATAGAATACACTATATCCAATACATCCATAGCTTTATAATTTGCCACTCAAAAGTTCGTCGACGCCGCTGTGCTATCCGACGACGAAACCTTCACCCCGCTGATCTCAATAGTGGCTCCGCTATCTGACGTAACTCGAACGTCTACCGTATCCGTACCAAATCCGCTGCTGTTCTCGAAGAAATTGTAGTCCTGACGTTTCGTCTCTTGCCACGTGCTTCCTCCATCTGTGCTGACCTCTAGGGACGTCACTGGTTTGTTGGAGTTGACGACCTGCATGCTGAACCAGTACTCACTGACTCCATCTTTGTTCTTGACCTCTAATGGTGTGTCGATGCCACAGTCGACGAAGGTGTATCCGATAGAGATCACACCCTTGTCTTTGTCAGCGAGCTCAGCGAAGGCATCTTCGAAGAGATCAAGGTGGGTTTCTTCACACGAAGCGCAGGCATCGACAATCTAGTAGATAGTCAGTATATAAATTCAGAGTTGATATAATGTTGAAAGAGATTAAAAGACTCACCATAGCCGTGATGTTGTTGCCGCTGGGTCCCGTGATCTGGACACAGGCACCACAGTACGCAGCGCTATCCCAGGCACTCTCAGAGTACGCTGTACCAAACATGCCGCTTGGGATGGTATAGCCCGAGAACGAGCACGTGCCCCCATCCAGATCACCCGAATAGTACGTAGCTTCACCGCCACCGATTGTCTTGCCGATCAACGACGAAGACGAAGTAGAGGTGGAAGTAGCTTTTAGGCTAGTAGAAGTAGAAGAAGACGGGGTAGCAGATGACACTTCCGTGGTAGAGGAGGACGGCCAAGGGATAGTTACAAAGGTAGTCTGTGTCGAATGGATGCTGATAGTAGTCACTGCCTCAGGCGATGTTGTAGGGACAGAAGATGAAGTACCAACAAAAGTAGTAACGAAAGAAGTAACAACAGTAGTACTAGCAACAGGAGTAGCAACAGCTACTGAAGAAGTCTGAGTATTTGTGTGGCCTAGCACGTTTCGGAGCCCGTCCAAAACGCCTTGCCAGCCATTGCCGGGTGCATCACGGCCGGCAATCAGTTCACTCTGAGGAGCAGCAGCTGCCAGTCCACCAAAAGTAGCCAAAGCTGTTGAAACACGCATGCTTGGAAGAGGAGAGAAAAGAATGTGATGATGAAAAAAAAAAATGAATGTAAATATGTAAAGAAAGTCGGTTTATACTTGAAAAGGTGTGTGTTAAAAGATAGACGAAAGAAAGTCTTGGAGAAAAAAAGAAGGACTAGAATATCAAAGTATTCAACGTTGGAGAAGAAAAGAAAAGAAAATGAAGGAAATATCTCTTGATAAAACTCGAAATTAAACAGGAAAGAACTCCCTTCTCGGAAGAGGGCCTCGTTCTTCTTATTTATATTAAAGTCTAGCCTCACCTATCTCTGTTTGTATCACGCGGTTTGGAATGACTTCTACTATGTTACTCCAAGCCCAAGGGCCTTTTACACAGATATGTTTGCTATTATTCTTCCTTTCTGTCACGTCCCCTAATTCCTGATATCAAAGAAGAATCCTCGTATATTCTACATATACCAAAGCGCCAAGATATCCTTGCTCTTCTTTATTCAGACGAACTTGAACTTCAAAGAGGGATAGGGATGAATTCCCGCCAACATTCCCACGAACCTTTCTCCTTCTCCCTCTCTAGGCCCAGATAGATTAACACAATCTCAACCACCCAGCTGAATGGTCTTAGAGTCGGGCATAAAAGAAGCGATGGAGGACGCCTTCGTGTTTCGGCTTAGGCTAGATCTTGATCTAGCCTTTTTTTTTTCAATTCTCTTTGACTATTTATTCTCCGAAAGCCCGGAACGCTCTCTCTTCACTGTCTCTCGCGTTATCTCTATATCCAGCAAGTCTGATTCCGCCCTATCTCAGTGTAATATATATCTAGGCAATCCAGGCCCTTCTATGTTTTTATAAGTTATAAATAGCATGTTGGCATATCGTGTTGATGGCTTTACATAGTGTGACTTTTATACAAGAAGACGAAGACAGACCTGAGCACGTGGCCCAAGTTCAATCATAATTAAGACTCCAACTAAACATCATAAGAACAAAGTAGAGGCCTTTTGATATTCTAGCTTTGATTTGCAATGAAGCCAAGGCACTAGAAGTCATGAGTTAAGTTCGTCCTTTTCTTTTAGGTCATATTCAGGTTCCTAGCGTGCTTCATTCCTTTTAGGGGCTATTTGGCTTTCATAAACATGCTCCGAATGTTAGCTTCTTTGTTCACTTCCAAGTTAGTTTGGAGATATTGGGAAATGTCTCGGGTTACTATTAGTTGAAGACTCGTAACAAAGAGAAGATATGTCTCGAACTTCCTTGGGCCGTTAAGCCATTCGGGTCTATGGGGAGACAAGAGGCTTAATAATTTCACATTTTTCTGATATCACTCTTGTAGATTTGTGCTTCTATACATACAACACTATACTAATACGTTATATAATTAGATAGTTCTAATTCCATAGGATCTGCTAGAATTAGACTATCAATCAGCCTATCAAGACCAAATCTTCAAAAGGATAAAAAGAAATAGAAAAGACTAAAAGGCCTCGGCGACACGCGAACGCCAACTTAGTTCAGGTAGCCACCATCTTTATTGTGTATGAGAAATCGCCACTAGCCCGAATTCTTAGAGCGCACGTTGTCGCTCTTCTTTATGTTCCTCTAAAGAAAAGATAGATCCATCTTTTGGTTTGCTAAGAAAGTTCAAGGGAATATCAAGGAATCATTATAGCGTACCACGACATCAACCGTTTATGAGAGAAAAGAGGTAAGAAAGGAATGGATCTTCTTGAGCCCGTTGATCCGTCCCTCCATCTGCCCGGGCTGAATCATGGTGGGCAACTTTGCTGATATCTTTTGATTTGAAGAGAGGGGGCTATATGGTTAGATTTGGATATATGTATAACTAGATTTGTAGAAATGTCAAGTCTAAGCGCACAGTTCTTCTTTGTCTATCTGTATATAATATGCATGTTCAATGTAACTGAATTGCGCTTACGCTTCTTTACAGGGTGAAGACTAGATTATATAAGTATGATAATAGTATCTATTCTCAATTCTAACCATGTAGTAGAAAATGAATCTCTGATGTCATCCAATCTATATATAAATTCTCCTTCTAACATTTTATGTAACGGTGCCTGATCGACAGAAAGCTCGGCGCATTTCTTAGATTTTGGTCAAAAAAATACTAATGGGGGGTTTTTTTAGTACACATACAGTGTAAAAATCATAGAAAAGTCATCGTAAAGTAACTTCTAGCCATATTTTTTTAAATACTTTTTCCGTCATGTTAAATTGAAAGTAAGAAAACATATCCAAATATTTTTGTACTTCTTTTTCCTTGTTCAATGCTTATCTAGGAAGTTTTGAAACGTCATCCTCATCTTTTGAGGAAAGGGCCTCTCTGGGCTATTTTGTTACACCAAGCTTAGTTTACAACTATATTTGGGTTTTTTGCTGCCTTGAGCGCAAGGCGAAAACGATGCTTAGAGTAACCCTAAATATGGACTCTGAAAAACCCTGGGCCTGTTTGATCGACGCCACAAGGTCATGGAGTGTGGGGAAAAAAATATCGTGGCGATAAAGCTCAACATGAAGCTTTGCTTGGAATAGACCGTAAGCATGGTGAAAAAGATAAAGCTTCCGTCTTGAAGTAAGTCTAGGTGTTTTTTTTTTTTTTGGCTAGTGAATTCTATAAAAAATTGGAATATGAGGCTCTTGTAATGTAGAAGAAAGAGAGATTGATGATGTTGATGTTCTGAATATAAGAGGTGGGAATGGCGTAGAAAGTGATAGACGTAGTTGTTGGCTGGCCTGCATTTCTACAAAACTTGGTACAGGAAACCACCGTTGTTGTTAACTGGCTTTTGTCTGTCCTCTCTATTGGCCACAGTAGAGTTGTTCTTTGTTCTTCTTTTTTTTTTATTTTTTTATTTTTTTTTTTTAGCATGTTGTTCTCACCATCAGGACATTCTGTTTTTTTTTCCGGGGGCTCTTTCAAATTCTAGAAGCTTTCAATCATACCTTTTTATTTTTATTTTTCTTAGATTCCGACCATCATTTTTTTTATATCTTTATAAGGATTATCTGTCATCATTATATCGCATTTTTTGCTATTTACATACTTGCTTTTTCCTATATAATCTATTATTCCATCTCTACTTTTTTTCTTCTTGCCTGCTGGGACAGCACACAAATCTGATCCCCGATGTCCGTTTTCGCTGCTATCGGCTAAATTAGTTAGTGAAAAGGCTCTCAAAATACCCGCTTCTATTGCCTCCATTTGTACTTTGTTTACCTATATATATATACAGGCTTCGTTGACTTTCCGCCTCCACCTAGGCTGTCTGACGTTTTTTTCTTTCTTTTTTATTCGCCTGTTAATCAATCTGGAATTGTCGTTCGTCTGGCATTTCGCTGCTCTGACCGCTGCGAAAAAAGGACGTCTTTTGTTTATTGTTCTGGTGTCACGCATAGCTTGCCATTCGTACTATCTGGCCCGCTAGTAAAGAGACCCAAAATTGGGCTAACTAGCAGCCAATTACAGCCAATTAGCTTAGCTAATCCCGCCTCAACAGCAGAAGGAACTGGACAGGCATATCTCTGCCTTGCTTTTGTTGACTAACCAACCGAGCTGAGCTGCCAGCTTGCTGTTTTTTTCTATCTTTTGGCCCGCCCGATCTGGCCTGACCTTACCACACAGACGTCATTGTCATTTGTCATTGTCACTGTAGGCGTGCTTGCTTCAGGTCCGGCACTCTGTACTCTACTCTACTGTACTGTACTATATTACTATATTATTACCATCGCTATACTTGCTACACCATTGTACCACTGTACAGATAACTTGCATGGGCAATTATTGTGCCTTCCTGAGTGCCGCCAGTTCAGCAAACTCTACCCCCCCCCCCCCCCCCCCCACCCCACCCACGCGACGGCTAATCTTATCGTCTAAAGCTGCTGTCGTATCGCTAGCCAGCGAGTATCACCGTCGCCGACCTTATTAGAGAGTCCACGGCTACCGCCAACCCGATATTGCCCTCTTCTATCTGACCAGCGGCTGTTGCCGCCGCCGCCTGCTCTTCTCTGATCTGTGCTGCCAGCATCATCGACCACTGCCTCCTCCTGCTGCTGCTCACAGTCTTGCTTAACCGATCGCCTACCATGTCGGCCTCATCATCAACATCGCCGGCCGTGGACACCCAGGACGCCCAAGACGCCAAGGACACACAGTTCAACATGAATGACGTCGACACTTGCCGCATCTGCCGCTGCGAAGGCTCCAACGACGATCCCCTCTACTACCCATGCAAATGCAGCGGCAGCATCAAATATGTTCACCAAAACTGCCTGATGGAATGGCTCTCGCACTCGCAGAAGAAGTACTGCGAGCTGTGCAAGACGCCCTTCCGCTTCACCAAGGTCTACAAGACCGACATGCCGCGCACCCTACCTATGCTCGTCTTTATCAAGCACGCCGTCATATACTCAGCCAAGCACTTCTTGGTCTGGCTCCGCGGTCTCCTCGTCGCCGCGGTCTGGCTGTGTCTTCTGCCTTATGCTATGCGCCGTATGTGGTCATTCATGTTCTGGATCTGCGACGAGGGTCTCGATAGCTTTGTCTACACTGCTACTAATCACAGCAATAAAGCCAACCTCGAACAATACCACAACGAAATCGTTTTGCTTCAGCGCTATGCCGTGTGTCCCGCCAACCCTTTCGAAACCATCGACCACTGCCCCCTTTGGGTCGCTTTGCCGCCGTCCGTATTCGAGCTAGTCTTTTCTTGGTCAGATTACAACAGTGCCTCGGAGCCAGCTATCATCAATATTGGCCAACGCCTGATTTTCAAGCTCATCTCTGTGATTCTTCCCGGCTCTAACTACCGTGCCAACACCATCTCTCTGAACATGACCACTCTTGGCTACCCAGAGTTCTCTCAGTCTCTGCTAAGCAACGTCCTCTGGCTTCGCAACCTTACCAAGTACCCGCAAGTGAACAAGGCCATCATTGCCGTGTTGGAGGGCCAGTTCATCACTATAATTGTCATTATGTGCTTCATCCTTGTAATCCTTGTCAGAGATTATGTCGTGCAACATCAGCCCGAACTCAACCCCCAAGATGATATCATTGCAGATGTAGTCGTCCCAGAAGATGCAGCTCCTCGTGATCAGGACAATCAGAACAACCAAGACAATCAGGACAACCAGGAAGTCGAGGAAGAACCGCAGATCCAACAGTGGCCTCCCGATAATGCTATAAGAGAAGCAGAGCTGCGACAACGCGCCCAGTTGGAAAGAAGCCGTCAGTTAGTCACTTACATCGTCGAAGCTACTCGTATTGAGCCGGGCTCTGCTCCCATTGCCAACCCTGGCTTCAATGTCGCTAGCGTCTGCATGGATGCCATCGCCGTTGCTGATCAGGATCTTGAGCGTGCGAACGATATTCTCAACAGCAACCTAAAAATTGTATACAAAACTGTAGAACGTGATCAGTTCGACGAATATATCAAGCTCATTGCAGAATCCCACGGTAACCTGGAAGTTATGCTACAAAAGACTGAAAACCCCGGGTTCTTAACCTACCGTAACATGGGCTTGAAATATGCCCTCGAATCTCGCTTGCAAGCCGCCAATCTTGCAATCTCGGACGACGAAGACGAAGAGCAGGGAAACCACGAAGATCGAGAAGAGGAAGAAGAAGCAGACGACAGTGACGACGATAGCGAGCGCTCGTTTGACTTTGATATGGAAAGTCGGGCCAAGTACACAAAATGGGGTCACGAACCAGGACTACCGAGATTCAGGTCTGATGCCTCAGGACTCAGCGTCAGTGGAAGCAGTGATGCCAACAAGAATCAATCCTGGATGGAGGGGCCCCAGAGTTCAGTCGAGAATGCCGATCGCAAAGGAAAAGCTGTCATGCGAGCCCCGGGACAAGACGGCGATGATCTACGGGGCTTTGATACCGGAGGCTATAAACCAATTGATAACATCTATGGTCCGATTTCTACGAGATTAGGCAGCTCTTCTTCAAGGCCACGCTCCCAGTCAGAGGGTCTTCTTTCCCGTGGCGCCATTGGTCCCGTCGGCGCCGGTAGCTGGGATATCCAGCCGTCTGATGATCCCCACGGCGAAGCCCGTCGTGAGCTGCAGGAATTAGACGTGGGCATCACCTCTGGCTGGTCGTTTGACGCCGTTGAATCTCAGCCACTCTTTGCTCGTACTCGCGATGATGACGATCCATTTGCCGACTCATCGCCCCCGCCCCATCAGTCTACACATGAGGATAGTCAGAGCGAGACTGGTAGCAATGTGGCTCAACCTAATTCCGTGATACTTGATGACAATCAGTCCTTTGATAACTACAGATACGCCGACTCAGACTGGGAAAGTGTTCCTGACGACCAGGATAATTATGGCCATAACCACGACCACCAAGATGTCAATGACGATAATGGTGACGACGACTCTGAAGCGCAGGATAATACTATTGGTCGCCCTCTTATAGAAATGTCAATCTTTGATGACCCTTTGCTTGCTATCGACGACGCTCCTTACGCCAACGATGTTGGTGGTGCCCCGAACAACCGAGATGATCGCCCGGACGATAACAACCCAGTCCAATTGTTCAGGGCCCGGGAGCAGGTGCGCGCCGATGAAGCTCCGGTTCCGATCGTCGCCCACCACAAGTTCCTCAGGCTCCCGAAGAACAACGCCGCGTCGCCAATCTCCCCAACTTGATAGCTGACTTCATGTGGGGTGGAATCGAAGAAGAACTCGCCAACGACGCTAACCAGAACAACGATGATCCCGCTGCTATTGCTGCTGCTGCTGTTGCTGCTGTATTTCAAAGGGCTGCCGCCGCTCGCGATGCCGAAGACGGCTGGCTCGATGTTGTTGTCAACGATGAAGATGGCGGCTTAGCTGAAAACAACCTTGAAGTCGAGGTCGGTGATGGGTTCGACAACGAAGAGTTCGACGGAATCATGGAGCTGCTCGGTATGGCCGGACCTATCATCGGCCTATTCCAAAACGCCATGTTCTGCGTGTGTCTAGTCGTCCTGTCCTTAATAACTTGTGTTGTCCTACCCTACAATATGGGACGCATGACCAGCTGGTTCGTGGCTAGTCCTCTACGCCTTGCTCATATCATATTCTCTCTAGCCGTGTTCTGCCAAGACGCCGCTCTTGCAACTGGTGGTTTCTTATCCTATCTTTTGTCATTCCCGATGTTATATATTGCCAAGTTCGCCGCCTGGGAAAAAACTTCGGCCGATGTCACTCGATGGTTGGATCTCTCCATGGACTTGACTCTCAAGTCAGCTGAAAATATCTTCGAATTCTTCCGCCAAGACGTCCGTCACCCTCCAGCGTATCATTTCTTCACGGTCCTTAGCCATAACTCCATTATCTCTATCAAGAACTTTTTTGCTTCCCTTTTCATATACTCGTTCCAGTTTGTCGGAGCCACTCTCCTGTTCATATACAAGTTACTTTCTGTGGTTCTTCAGCCTACAAAGTACGACTTGCCATATGCTTACAGTCTTGTAACTGGAGGCGTTTCGGCCGGAATATCTTACATCGTCAACCTCTCGCCGCGAGAGATTCACGCCTACTTAATGGATCCGGACACATGGATGATCAGCTACGATGTTGGCAGCAAACAAGAACCCTATGATCCTCTTTTGATTCACTGGTCTGGCTGGGACCGTTTTGTTGCTATCATTCTCGGCTATCTAACCATCACTGCTATCGCGATCTTCTTCCTCAAACATAGATCATCTTTCGGGCTTGGTGCCAATATGGAAATGATGCTTGTTGAAGGACTTACCCAAGCCGGCGGCGTGATGAAGGTGCTCTCAATCATTTCTATTGAAATGCTTCTCTTCCCTCTATATTGTGGTATTCTAATGGACGTGGCCCTCTTGCCACTCTTTGAGAACGCCACTCTACAAGGCCGCTTAAACTTTACGCTACAAAACCCCTTCACGTCCATGTTTGTGCATTGGTTTGTAGGCACTGGCTACATGTTCCATTTTGCCTTGTTTGTAGCCATGTGCCGTCGAATCATGCGTAAGGGCGTCTTATGTAAGTCAAAAGACAATCAATACCACATCATTTCATATACTCTGTTCAACCCCGCTAACATATCTTTCTTTCATAACAGACTTTATCAGAGACCCTGACGACCCTGAATTTCACCCCATCCGTGAAGTCCTTGAACGCAAGTTTTTTACCCAAGTCCGCAAGATTATGTTCTCTGCGCTTGTCTATGGCACTCTTGTTGTGGTTTGCCTAGGCGGAGTTGTTTGGGGCCTCTCATTCTCATGTGCCACGCTGTTCCCAATCCATTACTCGTCTAACGAGCCTGTACTGGAATTCCCCATCGATCTGCTGTTCTACAACTTCCTCATGCCTCTCGCCGTCAAGTTCTTCAAGCCTAGTGAGGGCATCCAAGTCATGTACAAGTGGTGCTTCCGCAGCACCGCTCGCATGCTCAGACTCACCTGGTATATTTTTGGCGAGCGCCGTATCGATGAAGAGGGCCGTCTTCTCACGTCCGAGGGCAAGACTTTCCCGTGGTGGAAGTCGATTTGGATGCAGCAAACTGATGGAAATATCACTGAAATGTCCTGGACGGACTTTTTTATGCCTCGGCCATCACAGACCCCAAATAATAACCCACGCTTCCAGCAGGACCGTATGTCTCAATATAAACGAGAGATGGTCTCTAGCGGCAAGATTGCCCCTAGCGGCACGTTTTCGAGGGTTCCAGCCTCGGATCAGGTGCGGCTGGTTAGAGGCCGTCGCGTCTTTATCCCAGTCGAAGAAGATGCCATCTATCATCCATTCCACCCGATATCGGGCTCTGGTATTCCTCCTCATCACTACCAGGTAGTGTATCTACCGCCCGACTTTTATAAGCGCGTATTTGCCTTCATCTTATGCATCTGGACCTTTGCCGCCGTGACCGGAGTCACCTTGACCGTCATTCCTCTGGCTGTAGGCCGGTATATCTTCACTACACTGCTACCGAGTCACGTGCGCACGAACGACATCTACGCTTTCACCATCGGTGTCTATGTGCTGGCGTCGGTGGGCTGGGTGTCGCTCCGCTCCAAAGATGCTGCTCTACATGCAAACAACGCCTGGGAGACGATCAAGCGTCTGACGACAGACCCAGCGTCCATCTCTCGGGCACTAGCTGCGGTTGCCAAGTCGGCACGTCTTGCATACACGTATACCATGATTCTTATAGTGTTCCCGTTCCTAATTGCGGCACTTGTCGAACTATACATACTTGTTCCGCTACACACGTACTTCTATCCGGAGAAGGCAATCGCCAATCGCCACGTGATCCCCATTATCCAAACCTGGACTTTGGGTATACTATACCTCAAACTAAGCACGCGTATCGTGCAGCGACGCTTCGATAACACACGTCTCGGACAGGCTATGCGCGCTGTTATGAACGACGGAGTGCTGAACCCACATGTGTGGCTGTTGACGCGAGCCTTTGTCTTGCCCGGTCTCGTACTCTCACTCGTAGCAATCGTGGGACCACCAGCTCTTACGGACTTCACCATCGCCACTAATGTGCTGGTACCATCGGCTGATAGCCCGACATCTCGTGCGTTAATGTACCGCATGAGCTATCCATTAACGGCTATGTGGATGGGTCTCCTTCTAGGTCTCAGTGCTACCTTTGGTATGGTGAGCAACTGGGCTGGCAAGATCCGCGACGAAGCTTACCTGGAAGGTACTCGTCTACATAATCTTGGTACTCCTCGATCTACTGGCCGCGCTCAACAAAGACGGGGATCAAGAGATCAGTAGGAGAAAAAAAAACTAAACAAAGTCGAAAAAAAATAAATAGAAAGGATAGTTGAGAAGTTAGGTTGTTTTTTTTATGTTTTGTTCATATGAACGTCTTTTGTTTTGTTTTCTTTTTATGTTCCATAGTCATCACATTGAGATAGAGTTTATTTTGCCTATGTTTGATCATTATCATACGCTATATAGATGATTAAAAAAGAAAAGAAGTATAGCCAGGCATTTCGTATTTTGCTCTTCTTAGTTCTGATCTCTCTTGCCATATTTTCCATCTTTGTTAGATTTGGATTTTCTACCGCCTCCTCTTCCTTCTATTATATACATTTCATGTCTTATTTCCTTCTACCTTTTCTAGGTTTTGCCGAGGTGCAACCTTAAGATTCTTCCTAGTTGTGGAGCCGTCTTGTAACTCATAACCCTCATGTGCTAACCTAAACCCTAGCCATGAGGAGTTGTATTAAAATCACGTGATGTCGTTTTTTTCAACGTCACCCATAACGTTTTGTGCAACAATCACGAGGCAAACTTTGGTTCAAGATAGTTTTCGTCGTTGAAAGCGAATGACCTGAAAAGTTTATCAGTTGATATTATTCTCTTCCTTTCTTTTCTTTATTTATTTGAAAAGAAGAAGGCAGGATATAATCAGAATTACTTGGAGACAACCAAAAAGAATAAGAAAAAAGAAAAATGGTTTATTATTTCACATCCAAGGTGGTTGATCCGCCAGCCAACATCTATGTTGGTAAAGACAAGTTTGAAAGTGAGTTGTTCTTTCTTTTACTCCCATTAAAGCGTAGTTCTTGTGTTCAAAGGGAAATTCGAGTGTAAAATGCGTTGTTTTTTTTTTGTCGGGGTGAGACGGGGCAACAAAACATGAAAATATATCAAAATGAGGACACATCTACGCATCAAGAACAAAACAAGCTGACATTCCACATAGACGAAGAGCTTATCAAGTATGGCTGGGAAGACGACGTCTGGTGAGTATAATTCCATCACATTCCTCTTATCTCGAGATTGAAAGAATTTGTGTTTGCTAACGACTCTTTTAGGGTAAGCTCTTGTTTCTTTAACAGAACCAGTTGGTCATGATCTTATTCATATTAGTGTCAAGAAGTGACTAATCAAGTGGTGAATAGTTCCATGTGGATAAACTATCCAGTGCCCATATATATCTACGCATGAGAGATGGCCAGGTCTGGGACCAACTTCCCGAAGATCTCGTCAACGATCTTGCTCAGCTAACCAAAGCGAATTCCATCGAAGGTAAACCTCACTTCCCCCCCCCCCCCTCACTTCCACTTCAAATTCCACCATCTAACACACCAAACCCTCCTCCCTATTTCTCCATCTTATAGGGAACAAAAAGGACAACATCACCGTCATCTACACCCCATGGTCCAACCTACACAAAGACGGCTCCATGGTAGCCGGCCAAGTCTCCTTCAAAGACCAACGTAAAGTCCGCCGTGTGCTTGTTCCCGCCCGTGAGAACCCCATCATCAACCGCCTTAACAAAACACGCATCGAAAAACTTCCCCCCGCACTCGATTTGGCAGAGGAAAAAGAGGCCCATCTTAAGGTCTTGCGTAAACGTGATCAGGCTGCCGCGCAGGAACGGAAACGCGAGGAGGCTAGGACGGAGGCTGAGTATAAACAGAAGAAGTGGGAAAAGGATCATGCGTATGACGATATCTTCACGGATGAAGGTATGGCAGCTTCGAGTAATCAGGATAGAGATGAGGGCTGGGAAAGCGATTTCATGTAAAGAAATAAGTCTTTGGAGATTGAATGATAGAAGAATGAATATATGTACAATTTTTTAACGCTAATTGAAGAGAACAAACATTATGTCGTTGCTATGTTGTTCCAGAGCTTAGATAAAATATCTAGAAGAATAAGAAAGTAAAGAAGCGCCGTATCGTGATATCAACAAAAAATGCATCAGGGTTTTATACCCATAACCCATCATTTCCCACCCAAACCAGAACGCCAAGATAAATAAAGAAAAATAAGAAGAAAAAAAGAAAGTAAGATAGAGTCGTAAACCGCCCCGCCCCTCATCGGCGCGTAGATCCAACCAAGAGGTTATGTTTTTTGGTATCCCCTGAACAGGACCAGAGATGTCCTTCTACTCCTCTACTTCTCCAGCTCCCACATCTTCGTAGTCAAAACGTACGCACGAAGCCCATCGTCTTCTCTTTCACGTCCAACCCTTCTAGTTGTTCTGCGAGACGGATACTCGCTTCATATTCTTCCAGCTGCCGCCTCTCGCGGTCTTCATGCGCCCGCTGTGCCAAACGTTCGTTACTGTTGTTATGATCGTCCATTAACCGCACAAGGGCCTCTCCGCCTGGAAGTCCGATTTCCGCAGCTCCCAACGTGTCCGCAATGTCGAGTAACAACACGTCCATGGGGCAGATGTAGGCGACTTGGCGCCGTTGTGACCACGCCAGAACGTGACCACAGACAAGTCCCTGATGACGATCAATAACCCAGGCGCCAGAGTCACCCGGTAAGCCGATAGGAAATGACTTCGTATTCGATGGAGACGCAGATGCTGAGGTGGGCAAAGGCGAGACCTGATAACTGTGCGAGGGCGTAGAACGGCCGTATATTTTAACGCTGGTCAACGTCGGCAAAATCTTGCCTGTCTGTAGACCAGACGTACGCGCCATGCATTGAACTTCCAAGCCAGGAAGATTTGATGTAGCCGCTACTGTTGTTGGCTGAAGAGGTGTCGAATTCGACTTGCTTTTGACCGTTTCGATGCGCGGGATGGTATTAGCCGTGGGCAGTCGATTGGGGTTGAATTCGAACAACGCCCAGTCAATCTCATGGATCATGCCATCTTTGGTGCGACGACGGATGCCACTAGAAGCAAAGATTTCGCCTAGGCCATACGTGTGAAGATGGTCTTCATCGGCAGTGTCATCACACGGGTAAAAGTTATCGCCGACATCATCGCGTGCTGGCTGAGTAACAACATAACGATCGCCAAACCCAGCTTCTATGCCTTGTTTATCACCAGGCTCCATGTAGTTCAAAAAACTGATACTCTCGTCATCAGAGTCCGTCATATAATCATCGACATCAGAGCAGCTTACTGAGGAGCCGTCTTCATCTGAATCAGGGAACTCCTGTGCAAGATCCGCATACACGGCCTCTAGCTCGGCCTTGGCGCGTTCATGGTCTTCGTTGGAATTATCGTCATCATCATTGTCGTTGAAGTCGTAGCCCTGGTTGCCGCTGTTTTTACCATGGCCGGTCGGTCCCTGCGCTGCCTTAGGCGTCGATTGATCCCAGGCTGGCTGCGGCCGGCCCTGCTGGTGCTGCTGGCCAGACGGGGCAAACAATGACGGCTGTTGTTGCGAAGATTGAGATGAAACCGCCGATGATTGCAACTGATGCACTGGTAGGCTAGAGTTACGGTTGGGGAACGCGGAATCAAAGGGTTTGCGGCGGCCACTGCTACGGCGGACAGTTGGCTCGTCGGCGGCAGGTGCTTCAACCATGGGTGGTGTAAAGGCTCGTTTTGGTGGTGGCTTCGGTGGTTGGTCGCTGCTTGTCTTGGGCCGTCCTGAGGAGGGAATTGCAAAGTCAGGCGAATTGTCCAAGTCAGAGGCTTGTTCGGGGTCATCCAGCATGTGGTGAACCGTCATGCCATATGGCTTGTTATCGACCATGACAAGACCGCCGAAGCTAACAGGAGGAAGATGGCGGGTGCCGGTCCAGACACCAATACTAGCGCCATTGTTGGGACATACCTGGTAACCACCATTCATAGCTGTGCTAATATCGGTACTGTCTTCAGCGTTGCTTCGAATCGGTGCGCCCCGGTGAGAACGGACGAGTTTTCCGCTGCATACCTTCAGACCAAAGCCCATGCCAGAATCAGGATCAAAGAGGTCACCAAGCTTGCGCTTCAAAATGGCCTTGACCTTGGCAACTGACGAACACACAATTAAAACGGTTGGTTTGGTAGTCGTTGGTGAGATTCCCATGGACTCGAGAGAAATCTCAACAGTCTCAGCATGCTTGCGATAGAATTGCTTGAGGGCTTGGTTGATTTGGTGCATGAGAACATTGTTCCAAGTGTCAACCACTGTAGATGGCAAAGGCACTTGTACTTGGTTGTACAGGCGAAGTTTGGCCTTTTCAGCCACAGGTGGCGCAGGTAGTGGCTTCTGTCGAGGAGTACTTGCAGTTTTCCACTCGCTTGTTGGGCGGGCTAAAAATAGGAATTGTTAGAATATGACGTCAAAAGGTTTGAGTTGATGTATATATAGATTGCTTACCAGGTAAAGGTGGTCTGTCAGTCATCGCTTTCTCTGCAGCAGATAGTCCAAATGCTTCAATCTGCTTCTGGCGAGCGGTCTCTGAGCCGCGGTAAGATCCAAACCGAGCACCTTCAGTGCGTGGAGCTGATTTTCTGACGGGAATTGTTGGTGTTGGTACGGGTTCGTTGGCGCCATCGACATCCAAGGCACTGCAGGCCTCAAGATAGCCCATGACCTTAGTCCGAGCCATAGTCAACAGCTCGACTCCAGTAGTTTGTCCAGCCAATTCCTTGTCAACAGCAGACCAGAGCGTCTGAACAGACTTCATGAAAAGTGTGCCGCAGCGAATAGCCAATTGGTCAACGATGGACTCGGGGATAGAAGGCGCACCCTCTACAACCAGGTTCTCGGGCTTGGTCCACATGCCAATAGACAAAAGCATAACGGCAAGAGAGTACAAATCAAGCACGCGGAGATCTGGAGACTGTACGAGGGGCGAGTGAGGTGTTACACGCGGGTCAAGAGGATGACGATAGATAGGGTTAGTTCCCGACATGACGGTGTCCATCATGTTGACGTCTGACCAAGACGGGAAGATTTCGAAAGACGAAATCATAGGACGGCGAAGATCAATTTCATTGACTGAAATGTCGTAGCCATGAGTCGAAGAGCTACAGAAAGAAATGTTGGTGTCGAGCACAGCACCGTGGGTAACATCACGTGAGTGCATATCAAAGACGGTGTTTGCCAGGTTGTGGGCAAGTCTGAATTTGGCCTCGAGTGGCGGCTCAAAGTCTGGCCGTGAGAGCAGTTCGTTGAGTGTACGAAGGTTGCTGACGGGGTTATGCGTATCACTTTCAAAGTTCACGGCTGTGAATGATTCGGGGAACTGGTAGACGAGACCCAAGCGAGACATGGGAATGTCCTCGAAGTAGCCGAGTAGCCGGGGCACGCCAGACCATGATCCAGCGGACTGTGATGGCCGTTGTAGGCCAGCGTAGAGCTTCTCGAAGTGGTCTAGCGACGGTGTCATTCCGGTCGCAGCATATAGTTGGGAGAAGGGAGCAAACTCAAGCAAGACAGGCTTGAGGGCCATCTTGTCGTTGGGCTCATTTAGCGCGGTCAGGCCCTTGCTGCTCATGTATACGATGCCATTGCTTAGCGATGAGGCAGAAGCCCCCATGGCAGTTGATTCTCTACGAAGGGACTCCAGTGTCGTCAGGTTAGCGGGGTCGATCTGCTGTGGCGTCTTCAGGCGAGACAATTCGAACTGTCTGCTATCGCAGTCCTGTGTGATCTGTATAGTGTTGATCTGACTTTTAGCGGTTGTGGAGGAAAGACCACTTGCCCGAGGCGCCAGAGCACGTGCACGAGACAGGTCGAACAGAGTGTCGATAGAGGTCTTAAGATCGTAAACTAGGTTCTCGAAGTGAGTCTTGTCCCACTCGACGATGGGCGTCTTGCTGTCTCCAGCGGCAGCAAGAGCCCGGGCCGAGGCACCGTCGCCAATCATACGGCGTGAGCTCTGCCACATGGGCTCGGCTCGTCTAGAATATCCTTGATTGTGGACATGACACTACCGACGACCTCGGCCAGGCCAGCTTTGGATAGGTCCTCATCGAGATCGGACTTCTGGTTGGGGTTGGACCATTCAACGCCCCAGCTGACAAGTCGATCTTTCTGGACACGAAGCTGGCGATGGAGAGCCTTGATGTCGGGGTTTTCACTGCTCTGGACGGGGTCCTTGATCACGAAATCGGTCGACCGCTTGGTGTCGTTATATAGGTTAGATAGGCGGTTGCGGAAGGGGACAGAATCCCCGCTCCGGTAAAAGTCGGCCATATTGGCCTAAGAACAGATATGTGAAGCCTCCACTTTGCTATATATGGTGATAAGAATATGAATCGGCAGTATTTATTAAGATGAGCTGGGCATTGGTGACAAAAGAAGGAAGGCTGCAGTCAGGCAGGCAGGTAAAGAAAGAGACGATGTGGTGAAGGGAAGACGAGAAGGATATGGACGGTTATAATAGCCAGGATAATGTGATAGCAGCGATTGATTGTTGATCGATAGCCAGAGCAATATTTATTGAGTAAACAGAAATGGCAAATGGCTTCCAATTGGGCAATTTCAAAAAGAAAGAAAGACTAAATGAGCATCAGATGGAATTCTCGAAATGCTTTTACGATTACAATAATAAGACAGTTCTAGTAAATATTGGATGTTGGATTTCGTCGCTCCGACCTCCAGAAGATCAGCCCCGACTAACTAAGTTCGGATTTTGACACAGCGCCCTCTTTATGTCGCTGCCTAGATCCCTTAGACCCTGGCCTGTGCCTGTTTGGTTTGTCGTAAGCGCCACACGCGTCCCATCTTTTTCGTAGGCTTTGTCGCAGTCAGACACCTAGCTATTGGCCCGACGGTCGCTAACTGTGGGGCGCCAGCCACTCTAGTGTGGCGTTAGAGCTACCTCTATCCCATTCAGCGTTTTCCTGTTGTTCTTCTTCTTCGCTTCGGCGCGTTGTACGAGCTTAATTCAGGCGGCAGCCCTTCTCTACTGTCTATTGTACAAATATCTTCTTTTCTTTTGGTTTTTGCCGCTTGCCGAGCTGCAGTTCAAAGAAACCCAGATCCCTGCAGCCTGCCAATACTACATTTAGTGCATCTTTCAAATCCTGCTGCCTAGACGGCCTTCACATCATTAACCAAAGAATCTTGACTTCTAATAATTATTTAAAAAAGCCTCTCCTCGTACACGCTCCGAGAGCAACGTTTCCGGGGCTTTCTTTATTTTGTATTGATCTTGTTCTGCTATCTGCCTAAAACTACTTCATATATTGATCGACCTTCGTCTTTCAGGTTCCTGTCCAGCTGCCGTCTTATAAGCTGGCAGCTGTTGTCAAAACTCATCGCCATACTAATACTATTGTTATTGTCTATCATACGTACATATGTACAAGTCCTGACTACATATTCTATTTTCATTCTACTACCTAACAACCTCCCTAGCCATGCATCACATTGCTTCCAACCTTAAACGCAAACAAACATACATCCGACCTTTAACAATCAACAGGTGATCTGTTAACTCTACATCTCTACCTAGAACGCTCCCTTTCTTTCGAATGGACGCCTATCTCTACACCCACATTTTGAAACATGTGCTACTCGCAGTCCTATCATCTTCCATCGATTACCGAAAAACCTCGTAGGTTGCGAACAGACCAGGCTTACAGCCTTTTTGCGTGTCTAACCAGATGTGGAAACGCCGATAGCCGCACATGCTATGCTGCTCTTTTACTCTGGTCGAGTGACTATATATGAGCCGTCTCTTGCTCATCTTCGCACACACCTTTACACCTTTACACTCTTACGATGCCCTTCTATCTTCAGGATCATATTTTCAGCATTGAACATTAGCGACAAAACCCAACTCACACACCGTCTTACTCGGAAGGATACGACGAAGGTACACCAACGCTAGGCTTCCATATATATCCCCCCACAATTGCCACATCACATAGTATATGTATATGTATATGTATATGGGAATACCAGTTGTTCTCTATTCCCTGTCATTTTATACTTCTGCCTAGATGTGGCCCCTCCGGATCATGTCTGAATTTATGTACACTGGGCGTCCGTCATAAGGTAAGAATCATCACAAATATGTAGAATATCGGTATCTGAAATTTACGTGATCACTCTCCTATTTACGTATAGATATGTATATCTCGCAAGTTTCTTTTCATCATATCACCTGATTGTTGATTACAAACAATAAAATCTTAGAATTTTGGCTCCTAGATTCGCCAAGACGGAGTAAATATTTCATCAATGCCTGAGAAGTTATATGTACAAGGCTGGAACTTGGCTTTAAAAGCCACCTAGCTTCATATATTGTTATTTTTTAGTGATAACATAAATCAAACAAGGTATTACAATGTATTTTTACAGCATTCCATCTAAAATCTTCTCATAATCCGCACACCATTGTCTTGATCTCAATACATCTTCTACTTAATTTACACAGGTACAATATCTTAGGGTTTACACAAAACCATAATTGGAAACCCTAGTCGCGACAGTCATACACGACCCACTTTATAGTTTCCGTTCTCGGTGACTATCCGGACGTCTTTTTCAATAAAATGCCGGAAGACCGATATCACCAATCGGAAAAGTCACGATATACAGAGGAGTATTTCGAGTTCGGCAACCTTTACTCCATCCAATAAACCCCACCTAGTTATCTTACCTCCTTCTCATATAAGATGACTCGCTTCAGGCCTTGTATCGATCTCCACGCCGGCCAGGTCAAGCAAATCGTCGGCGGCACTCTCGATAGTACCTCCAGCTCTCTGAAGACCAACTTCGTATCGCCGCATCCGCCGGCGTACTTCTCTAAGCTTTACAGGGACAATGGTCTAGCCGGTGCGCATGTCATCATGCTAGGGCCGAACAACACAGAGGCGGCGAAAGAATCGTTGGCGACGTGGTCTGGAGGACTACAGGTTGGTGGAGGTATCACGGATAAGAATGCACAAGAATGGATAGATGCTGGTGCTGAAAAGGTCAGTTTGGTAGTATTCCCTTCATTATTATTCCTTTGGCCTATTCCATTGAGAAATAGGTCACAAGACTTGAATTCCTCCAAGAGGGCAGAGAGGGAGATGGAAAATCTATACAGGACGCCCAAGGTTTTTGAACAAATTGGCTGTTACCCTAGTTGAGGACCCCCAGTTCATCCACCCTACCTACATATCTTTCCCTTCGTCCTACGGCCTAACCTAGTCTCCCTTGACGACATATTGAAGGAGGGAGAATACTCGGTTTTTTGTAAGGGCACAGGATCAAATCGGCTAACATAAGAAACCAATGAAAAAAAAACCTGCGTTGTAGGTCATTATCACAAGTTACCTCTTCCCTGAGGGAGAATTTAGCCAACCCAGGCTCGATGCTGTTCTGGCTGCTCTGGGAAATGACAAGACCAAGCTTGTCATCGATCTAAGCTGCCGCTGTACTGGTAAAGACAGCTGGCACGTTGCCATGAACAAGTGGCAGACCATAACTAGCACGGAGGTGAACCAAAGTACGTCCAACGCAATCTCTGTATTTTCTTAGTCTTTTGAAGTTCTCCATTGATCCAGGCTTTTTTTTGTAATTGTTTTTCAGTTTCAATCTAAATCCCCTTCTCATTTCAATTTCTCACTAACAATGCTCTGTTCTTGGTAGAAACAATCAAAGCTCTGGAGCCATATTGCTCCGAGTTCCTCATCCACGCTGCCGACAACGAGGGTCTTCAAAAGGGCATTGACGAAAAGCTAGTGGCCAAACTGGCGGAATGGTGCTCTATCCCCGTGACATATGCGGGCGGCGGCCGTAGTCTGGCCGATTTAGAGCTAGTTAAGAGAATTAGTGGAGGGAAAGTCGATTTGACAATTGGCAGTGCTTTGGACTGTTTTGGTGGCTCGGGTGTCAAGCTCGATGAATGCGTGGCGTGGAACAGAGCACAGGAGTAAAAGTAGACAGCGATTGGGTCTTTACTCCAATATCTCATGTTTCGTTGCTGGCTTTATTTCCTTTTTTTTAATGTTGTGTTTTTGCTTTGTTCCGTGGTCTGTATTACACCAATTATCGTTTGAGCCTGGCGTTAATTCATCATCACGATTGCTGAGCAGCGAGAGGCTGCATTGAAATGGCGTGCTGCCGTGGTGATTGGCTATGTGCATATATTTAGATTTATGTCCATCGTGTGTATCTGGTGCAAACGGGTTACCAGGCTATGCAGTGTTCCCATGGATGGCGATAGACCGATGGGAGCTCACAAGTCACATGTAGGGTTTGTGTCATTAATGAGATGCCGTTGTATGCACACTGTAAGGAACGGTGTGTTTGATGAACCCTGTTCGTTGTGTCTCTCATGCAAGTCGCCGTGCCAATATAACATGAAGCAAGCAAGCAACGGGTCAAAAAGAAGAAATAGTGGTATACAGAAGCTGCAAAAGAAGCATCGAAGACGAAGAAGAAGACCAGCCAAAACAAGGCGACATGATGAAGCTGTCGCTTTAACCCGGCAAAAAGACGAAGCCGCATAAAGCCGGCGCAGACGAGATGCCGGGCGCCTAGCCTGCACAGTCAGCAGCGTTGTTTTTTATTACGATGTTTTATGCGTTAAGTCGCACTAGAGCTAAGAGGCAACTTCGGAGAGATCTGTTAATGGAACGGCAGTTGATAGAGCGGTGGGGATCGCTAGCCTGGGCTTGGTTGTTGGAGCAGCAGAGAACGTTGAGCAGTACACGACTACGAGATAACAGATAACACGACACATGATATATGTAGTATACGATATGGTGCAGAGTGCATATAATGGAATACATTCCAGTTCCGGGTGGGATTAGTTACGTTGGTGTGACTAGTTCTCGCGTGTGCCACAAGCAAGCCTGGAAAGGCAGAAACGGCAAAATATAAACATTAAAAGCCCCTACAGGAAGTCTATATTTCTAAATCGGGATGTTTGTTTTGAGCTGGCCTCCTCGACGCAAAGCGGGGTGTTCTTTTGTTACAACTAGTTTGTTGACTTGAGATTTTGAGGCCTGTGACGGGGCAGAGAAAAGAGCGGCTTTGTTTTTTTTTTTCAGAGTGAAGTTTAGTTATAAGGCACCTTTCACTGGACCTTCGTGTTTGACGTTGTTCGGCAACAGTCGATGGTGAGACGCCACTAGTTGATGTAGTCAAAAGAAAGTGAATTTGGTTATTATAAGGGTTGGGGTTATAGCGATATGTGTAGATTATTGTTGCCGTTTGTTGATATCCTTTGGGTTATAGTAGGTACAAGATATGTATGCACATGCATATATGCATATATACAACACAAATTAGACTTGGGCGCATGAACCCAATCAAAGATCGAGTTGCGTCTGAGGCCACTATATCCTAGCGAACCAAGTTGGGACACATCAGTCAGGATAAGTCACAAGAAGCTGAGTGAGGATAAATAAGAGGATAAATCAGAGAACAAGTCAGAGGATGCAACCTATCTCTTCCGGGCTGCACCAGATTTAAGCCCTGCTATCCAATCAGGGGCGGTAAATCAGCTCTCGACCCGTTGCCCAGACTGCGATTTTGCGGTTTTTTGCTACAGTCTTTGCTTTAGTACTGTTGTTTATTGATGACTTGGGCGAGGGAGGGGAGCGTTTGAGAAGCCAGGAGTTGAAGGTCTCGCCGTTGCTACAGGCAACGAAAAGCGGCTTTGTTGTGCTGACTGGGATGTAGCGAAGAGAATAGAAGCCAAGAAGACCCTGGTATAGCCCGTCCTTATAGAGCCCTTGTAGTTGTAGAGTGGGCAAAGCTGTTTGTTTACATCCCGGCGCTGAATGCACCAATAAGCTGCGGTCCCTGCACCTTCTTTAGCAAAAATCGTCACCACCAAAAAACGCACCTACCGAAAGCAACACAGGAAAAAAGAGGAAAAAAAAACACAGTAGAATCGTCTTTATTCTTTCATTTGAAAAGCATTTTCGTATCCTGTCCAGGTCCTTCTTCGGTTCGCTTCTTCTTCTCCTCTTTCTCTCTATTCCGTGATCTTCTTCCCCTCACTTAAGCTCGCTCTGCATTGCTCGCCTGCATAGACTTCACGCCAATAACAGCCGTCATCGCTATTGCCATCCATCGCCACTATAGCGATAGCTACCATATTGCTATTTCTATTGTTTTGTTGTTATTGCTGTGTTGTTTCTACAAGGGCACTTTTTTGCAGGCCTGGCCTTGTTGTTTATTATCCTGCATTCCTCTACCTTTCTCTTCATCTCGATATCACATCGTTGACGCTGTTTTCTTGATTTATTTTTGCCCTCTGAGCCATTACATTCATTTGCTTTCTCTTCTATTCGTTATTGCCCTTCGTTCTTTTCTCTTTCTTTTCGTCTTACTACCTACAGCTTGTATTCTATCGAGAGCATCGCCATTCACTAGGTAAGCCCACTAATAGCCTACCGATCGAACTCCTCTTGGTTCTGCCGAGCTGCAGCTGAGTCCACTTCGACCTGCTTGCTCGTTTGGCGGTCAGCAGCAGCTGCATCTGCACTATACAAAGCCTGGGGAAGACGACGGCGCATTCCACAACCATCGCGCATTTCATATAACCAAACTAGTAGTGCTATGTTCGCTGCCCTGAACGCCATTGTGACCGATGTGATTTGCAGTTAAGCTGATGTCGTCTTGTACTTGTCCCGTGCTATAGATTCTTTCTTTTCTTCTAAGTTACCGGAAATCGTGACCTCCGCCGCCATAACCAGGCCCGTTTGTTGATAGCAACCGATTCGACTCCTACAACGACTGTCCCTCGACTCAGAGATTTCTGCTTGCCTGCGTCAGTCGACGCAAGCACGAACATGGCTTCGTCTGAACCCGTTAGTGTGCCCTTTTGTGATATTGTGTCATTTTTTTTTCCCTCTCTGTTTGGTAGCTGGCTGCTATCTGCCAACAACCAAATTCTACCTCTAAAAACTTGCGTCCTAAAGGACGATCTCTCTCCCCTTGCTGTTTATTTTTTTTTCTTCTTCTTTGCCTTTTTCTCTTTAGGCTGCGAATTACTACTCAAGAGAAGACCTGCAAAAGGATATGATTGACCTGCATATGGGCAAGCAAGCAAGCCTGTAGTCTTTGCACTGTTACTTTCCTAGCTCATTTCTGCTAACGCTCGATTTTCTCCCATCTTGCTAGGTGCATCCCCTCCGCATCAATAAAACCCCATCGCCAACCAAAAAGTCTACTGCTGGCCGTGCCCTGAGCGAAATCTCGCCTGGAGAGAAGCGTCGGAACTCCCCCAGCCGGAACCAAACGTCAAAGGTATGTCCTCTTAGTGGGCAGTAGGTGGTCCTTTGCTTCATGTATTGACGGCCGCGAGCCGCAGCATGGGCATCGGGCTCCCTGTCTCTCAATTTCCATCCCTAGAATAGGCGGTGGTAATCTAACCCCTTGACTTGCTAAGAGTGTGCTCTAACACGTACTTTTCTTGTAATGTGCAGACGATGGCCCTCAATCCCGACTCTTCGCCATTCCAACCGTCTCCTGTTGATACTACTGCTTCTCCTCGCATCTTTTGGCAGAGTCGCAACTCTGTAACTGAAAATAGTATACTCTACAGCACCTCCGGAATATCATTATCGTCACCTATGCGTCGCTCATCGCTCGAACGTCTCGAAAAGGCATCCAGAGTCAAGAACTCTAACATCTTGGCTCTGGAGCAGAAGCAAGAATATGACCCGACTCGCATTCACTACATCGAGCGCCCTCTTGCTAAGGTGCAAGGGAACGCCTTCGGCGGCTCGGGAATCCGTGCTAACTTTGATCTTGCGGCCGCAATGCGCACGCCGGACCGCAAGCCAACCCACACCAGAAACCAGAGCTCTGTATCTGGCCCGTCGACTCCCGGCCATGTGCGTGGCGCCGTCTCGATGTCCTCATTGTCAGCTCCTGCCAAGATTACACCAGCTCATCTAGCAGACCCAATTCTGAGCTCGCCTCCAGTAGACGCTTCTACGCCCGAGACGCGATCGCCTCTACCAGCTATTCCACCACAAACACCAAGCCGCGATCAGCCATCACCTATCAAGTCCTCGCTTTCTGCGTCTCGCTTCAAGAGTAGCTTTAATGAAGAAACTGGTCAGTGGACTATGGAAGATAAGGTTCATCCTCACCGCACACTGCACCGCCATGCCAAGAGCGTCACATTTGACAACGCACCACCGCAAGTCAACGAATATGAAATGGCCACTCCAGACCTCTCCTCCATCGACACCGAGTCGAACGAAGGCAGCTACATTGATGATGACGAGGAAGACGACGACTACGATGATCACATGTACCGCCATGATGACCCAGAAGACAGCTTCGATGCCTCCCTCGAAGATACTGACAAGACTCCTGTTGTCCTACCTGATGCCGATGGCTGGCATCGCGGAAGCCGTAGCCCGCCTACTCCCAGAGGTGATGACGACCGCTATGAATACAACAGCCCAGGCCCGAGCTCGAATTTCGCTGCTGCCGCTGCCGCTGGTCGTCAGCTACAGCAACGAACCGAGTCCGGCCCAACTGACCACAGACCGCTACCTCCATTGCCAGGCCGCGAGATCAAGCGAACCCAGTCATCGACTGGTCTCAATGTAGGCGGAACTCCTGGCTCAATCAAAACAGGCGAGAGAATAACTAGCGTGCAGCGGAACTTGCCCCTGCCACCGGCGCACCGCAACAGCGACATTCACAATAGCAGCATCGGTCACATTAAAATGCCGCTAGATGAACGCTTGAAGTTGATGATGCTGTCCGATGATGGAAAGTCTGCTGCTGAACAGCAAAGAGAGCGTCGCCTCCGTCGTGCGGGGACCCGTGATAAGGTCGGAACTCCCGAGTCGGACGTGCTGCACTCTACACCTGACTCACCATCTCAGCTCGATGTCAAGGCTACTACTGTGGCCAGCGATGCTCTCGTTGCTGCCTCAGCATCAAACTCACCTGATTCTTCTCACATTTCTCACATTTCTCACAGCTCTCACAGTTCTCGCTCTATTTCCCCTCTACCCGATGATGACAATGACGATACTGCGAGTCTGGCGCCACCACCGCCCCCCCGATCCAGCACTGGAACTACCCGCGAGTCATTGACGCCTACCCCGTCAAGCCCTCGGCCTGTTTCCCAGGAGCTGGCTCCGGCTGTGAACCCTATTCATTCTCCTAAATCTGATATCTCATCATCTCCCCTCAGCCACGATACTGCCGCTACTGATCGCTACACTGACCGTTACACCGATGACCACAACGATGATCATAGTGAGCATAATGGAAACTACAGCTATGACGATTCTGACTATGACTCTGGATCTGACGAGAATGTCGAGATATCAGTGCTCTCCGACTACGACCTTCCTCCTCTCACTCGCGAATCAATCATGAGAGGCGTCGACAAGACCAAGGTTCGCAAACGTGAATCGGATTACAATTTCTCGTCTCCACCGCCTAGCTCTAGTCCACTACGTCCTACTACTGCTCACTCACAAATGACCGACCCTGATGTTCCTCTCCCTACTACTGAAGAATCCTCTATGTTGTATGACGACGACGAGGAGGGTGGTAGCGTGATTATTCGTCGCGATCTGGCCGAGCTCATAACAGATGACGAAGATACTGAAGGTGAAAACTCCGTTGTCATTCATCGTAACCAAGGTGTTTATGACATGTACACCGATGATTCGTTTACGGAAACTGAGGATTTCACTGGCGCTGAGTGTGATACTACTAGCCAATTCTCTTCTCATGTCGATTCTGAGAAAAGCGTGACTCGTGAAGCTTCTGCTAGCGGACTGGCTTCACCACTCACCCCTTCTCAGACTGAAATCGATGTTAGCCAGCCTCCTAAATTGGCTCTTAACGCACCTTTACTGCCCCGCCCCGGCGCTCGGCAGGAATCTGGCAACAGACTAGAGCTCAATGCCCAAACTCAGTTGCCCCCCAGACCCCAATCTCAAGCTCACATCCAACGTCCTCTGACGCCGCCTCGTGCCCAACTCTCCAAGCCAGAATACGACGGCACGGGATGGGGTGAACCAAGTGTTTACGAGACCAGTGTATACACAAACGAAGAGGATGACGATGAGCCTAGTTCTCCTGATTCTGTTATACATCATCGTGTTGCCGATGAGGTGGAAACATACGATGAGGACGATGGCGACATCACTGAGCAGGAATATCACAACAGCCTCGACGAGAATAGTGATCGTACACCTGAGGCTCCTTTGATTGAGGAGCCTGCTATCCCTGAACGCCAAGCCACCATCAAAGCATCTGGCTCTACCTTAAAAAACGCGCCCTTCCGCGACTCCTGCAGACCTTGCTGCCATGCGTGAACAAAGACGCATTGTCAGCCGGGAAATTCCTGTTCCCGATGTGCCAGCAATCCCTGACAGTACTCGCGACCGTCTAAGCAAGATGCTGGATGTTGAGCAAGACCTAGCGGGTACTGAGAGTGCTAGCACCAACGACTATATTGAGAGACACCCCAGCTTTAAGAAGCGCAGTCTCACTCTTGACCTCGACACGGGTCTCAGCCTCGACAAAGACTTTGATCGTGTCATGGAAAACCAAAAGGTAGCATATGAAATCCGACTCCGCCAATATCGAGCTCAAAAACGCCTACAGAGTCTAAGTCGAAGACCCTCGTTACCGCGCCGCCAGTCCAGACGAGTGTCTATAGGACGACTAAGAAACAGCAACGGATCCCGTAGACTATCAAGCGATACTATTTCTAGAAAGCTTTCAAGCGAAACATCTGCCGTTCCTGGACCAACAACATATCGAGCTAACATCCCCAATTCTATGACCTATGCTAACATAATAACTACTCCAAAGCGCGGCTATCTTATGCGTCAAAACACCAAGCTAGTCTCTGCCAGCGACAAGGATAACGACCACGACGCCTGGAAGGCCCGATCTGCCGGCAACTCTCCTATCAAATCAGAATACAGACCCCAGTCATGGGTAGTTGAGCCATGGAACAGCAAACGCCAGCGTAGTCTTAGATCACGAGCTATGGTTACTTCTGCTACCGGTGCGGTGCCTCCCATGCCTGGTCAAGAAAGCAACGCCCAGGTTGCCCTCAACTCTCTGACAGAAGAAGACCTCGAAACTGCGACTGAGGAGGCCGAGCGCGGCCGCCTCTTCGTCAAGGTTGTCGGTGTCAAGGATCTTGATCTACCTATCCCCAAGAGTAAGTGAAGTTGTGTAATATCTTATAAGAGGATCTTTAGCTAACATGCTTCTAGACGAACGTACTTGGTTTAGTCTAACACTAGACAATGGCGTACACTGTGTCACTACTGCCTGGCTTGAGCTTGCTCGCAATGCACCAATCGGCCAAGAATTCGAGCTTGTTGTTCCCCATGACCTCGAATTTCAACTAACGCTGAATGTCAAGCTGGACAAACCAGTACAACGTGCAGCACCCGTCACTGCACCTGTCCGCATGACCAAGGCTAAGACATCTACATTCAGCCGCGTGTTCGCCTCTCCAAAGAAGCGCAAGGAAATGGAAATGCGTCTTCGCGAGGAGGAAGAACGTGTCATGCAAGAAGCTCAGGCCAAGCAACAGCGCTCTTCCGCGCCAACTGCTTGGGATCTCTTGTCTCCTTTGGCTGCGGATGATGGAACGTTTGCTCGTTCTTATGTCTGCCTCAAGGAGCACGAGAACCGCTGCTTCGGCCGCCCTTACGTCGTAGAAGTTGCTTGCTTTAACGAATGGGCCAAGGAAGAAGCCAACTTTGCTTGCAGTGTCAAGAGCAAGCGGGGTAACACCGGCGTTGTTCGCCGCGCTCCTTACAAGATCGGCAAGCTCGAGTTGCAGTTGCTCTTTGTGCCTCGGCCCAAGGGCTGCAGTGAGGAGGAGATGCCCAAGAGCATGTCTTCTTGCATCCGCGAGATGAAGGCGGCAGAAGAGCGTCTCGCCACGTGCTTTGAAGGACCCTGAGTCAGCAAGGCGGAGATTGCCCATACTGGCGCCGCAGATATTTCAAGCTTGTCGGTACCAAGCTTACGGCGTTCCATGAAGCTACTCGGCAGCCTCGTGCTACTATCAACCTGGCCAATGCCAAGCGGCTGATTGATGACCGTCGCTCTCTTATGGAGAAGGAGATCACGGGCAAGGGAGGACGCCGTCGGCGATCTGCTTTTGCGGAAGACGAGGAGGGATATATGTTTGTTGAAGAGGGATTCCGTATCCGCTTCAACAATGGCGAGGTTATTGACTTTTATGCCGATACTGCACAGGACAAGGAGGCGTGGATGCGGGCTCTTGTCGAGGTCATCGGCCGCTCAGAAAACAACCAAGACGACGATGGAAATGCTCCTAAGCGTAGCAGATGGTGCGAGGTTGTGTTCAAGCGGGAAGAAGCCCTACGGCGACGTGCTGCCGAGGCTCGTCAAATGCACGCTCGCAACAAGAGTGTTATGTAAATGGCGGTTTCTTGGTACAGGCGTTTTTTTTCTTTCTTCTTCTTCCCTTTTCATTTTCTCTCGACATATTTCTCGTACACTATTATTAGTCTCTCTGTCCTATCACCTGTTTTCTATCTAGCATATTGCCCTACGGGTTTAGTCATCTTGGTCTGGTTGGTTTCTTTTCGTCTTTCTTCCTTTCTTGATTTTAGCGTATTGCTATCTCTCTCTCTTTCGTTATTTCTTGGGTGTTATCCGGGATCTTGTCTGATCGGTTGGTGGCAGGAAATTTGGCGGCGTCTTTTGAATCTTGTTGATTACAGGCAACTGTGGCGTTTGTTTACATTGGACAACGGAAGGTTATTTCAAAACAAAACTACTAACTATTACTTTACTTTACTATTCTACTATCCATTCACTATTTTTTTTCTTTTTCTCTTTTTTCCTTCCTTTTTTTGTACTCTTGTTATTTTTTCTTGTTAGTCATGGCACTACCAATTTTAGTAGTGTTCATCACACACTTACATACATTTCTGTATCTCTCTTCTTCTTTTTCCCTTCATATCTCTACTGTTGCTGCTACCACTATTATTCCTCTTGTTGTCCAAACAAAAAAAAAATTGCCTGGGCTTTCTCTCTCTGTTTTTTTTTGACTCTATCTTCATTTTTTTCGCCAAAAGGTGCACAATGTATTGTAAGCACATGGAACTAGTCTATAGCATATTAGTTATTAGTAAATGCAATTGAAATTCGGTTTGCAATTATATCTTTATCAAAGTCTGTTTATGTATATTTTGTTTCTACCAGTTATGATCTTTATCTACCAGTACCACTATAAGTAGCCCAAGTAGTCCATCCAGTGTCATTAGTAGTTAGAAGAGTTGGGCGAGTAGGAAGATTAAAATAGCACATCTATTCTGGAATCAATAGGACGATCTATTGCACCACTTCCATCAGCATAGCATTTAGTTCTACATGTGTGTATATGTGTAGATCAAGTTATGGGGGGATGAAGGGAGTTATGATTAAGGCCATGTCAAAGCCAAACCAAAGTCGATCATCGATTTCCTGTTAGAACGATAATGGTTCGATCATATCAGAGTTACAGATGGAAGCGAAGTTGGAGGGAGAGATGGGTAGCAAAGTAGAGTGTGTTCTGGTAAGTATGGTCAGCCAGGCTCTTTTCAAGAGAGTATATGGTGGAATTCAATAATGTACAAACGGATAATTACGAAGCAGAAAGCAGGAAACAAACGGGTATCATGTATGTGTTGGAAACGAGCCGACAAGACATAACATGGCAATGGCATATGATAGCATGAGATAGCATGGCGTGCATACAGGGGCTAGTGGTTTTGGTTCGTTTATGGGGGGCTTGTTTTGATATGATAAAAAAGACTTGAACCATGAACCGAGGAGAAGAAAAACAAGAAAAGAAGAGAATCACAAGAGAAGTGTCAGGGCCAGGGACTCGGTATCAGGCGGGAATTTTAGATAGGGAGATCATAATACATGTAAGTAATAGAAGCAAGTAATAAGCCAGAGAGAGAGATCAAATATCAAATATGTAGAACCAAACGAGGGGCAAGTGAAATTGGATTAAAACAAAAAGGCTGATTCGATTCGGAAACAAGCGAATACCAAAAATTACAACATCTGAAGAAGCATTGAACAAAACCGAAAAGACAAGGCAAGAAAGAGAGACAAGAAGAGGAGTTTCAAAACAAAGGTCAATTTCAGGAGGTTACATAAAAATGGAAAAAGTTGGTCTTAATAACCCTTAACCCTTAACAATGCTTTTCTTCTTTTTGTCCTTTAGTATGACTGACTGATGATTGTAATGCACATATTTGTGATAGAGTGAAAAAGGAAGATGATAAAAATAAAGGGGGAGCATAAATAATGACAAGAAGAAAAAAAGAAATCAATAGTCGTAAGGTGACTAGCAAGAACCTGGTTTATTGAATTTTATCAATGTTCCGGGGGTATTTGAAGTTAGTGATGGAAAACGGGGGGTTTTACCAAAAAAGAAGCCATAATAAGAATTCCCGGCATCCCGAACTAGTGGAATACCATTTATCCTCTATGTTGTTCTTCATCTTTGGGTTTCTTTTGTGTTGCGGCCAAGAGTTTTTCTTTACTCAAAGATAGGCAGACAGGCAAGCTAAAATAGAATGGACACCAGAGAGTAATACTTAGTTACATCTGGATAATTTGATACGGCTAGGCTTGCTCGCCTTTTTTATTGTTAATATTATAATATTATATATATTTTGGTGCTGGCCTTGTCTGTTCTATTGCGTGGTGGAAATGGCGCTAGAAGCCCGGCAGTGGAGCAAGAAGGAGGGGGGCGGGTAAGGAAGCAATAAAAGAGAGTGCCCTGTAAATACAGTAGGTAATGTGCTGAAGGTGCTCTGTTATTTCACAAGCTTTGTCTTCTTCAATTTGTCAAAATAGCTTCAGGAGCAGCTTCTCAAACTTTTAAAACACAACGCTTTTTTGATGTGCTTTTCCTCCTGAAAATTGGCTGGCGAGCTTCAATTTCCAGCTTCAGGCTTGACTGTTTTAGCACCTTGGCTTGGATTTCCGGCGACATCTTGATCGGCTTTTTATTCTGCTTCTTATCCTTTTTATTTCTTTTTCTTCCCCTTTTTTATTTTTATTTTTATTTTTTTTATTTCTTCTTCTTGTTCCATCACGATATCTTATTTCTCTTCCTTTTTTTTTCTTTTTGCATTTACGGCGGGCTTTTTTTTTCTCTCTTCCCCTTTTAGACTCACTAGACCAGCTGCCTACCTTTTTTCGTCCTTCGTCCCGACTAGGACAAGTTTCCTCGTCTGTACCTGGGCTGTAGCAAAGACCAAAAACACAACATCAACAACAACAGCATCAGCATTAGCCTTTCATTTTTCAACTTTTTTTTGTCTGCGGTACTGCGTTTTACATCCGAATCCGAATTTCATCTTGTCATCCCGGACCACAGCCAATCATTTCTCCCGATCTTGGATAGACTGTCTCTATCTTTTCCTGCTCCCTCTTTAGCTTACACGCCGAGAATCTCGCACCACAGCGTCATCATGTCTGGCCGATTTGTGCGAGCGTCCAAGTACCGTATGTATTGTGCATTTTCTGATACATTTTCTATCTGCATTTACTGTCTATGGTTGGCTAACTCGCTCTATCTCGCAGGCCACGTCTTTGGCAAGTCGACGCGCAAGGAGTTCTGCTACGATAATCTACATATCAGCCGCAATGCCTGGGATTCTAATCTGGTCAAGGTGAGTTGAACGCTGCCTCGAAACCACGCTCGAAGTCGAATATTGCAGAGCAGAGTCAGAGCTTTCCTTTTTTTTCTTTTTTTTCCCTTTTCCTGCAAACCATCATCGAAGTCATCGAAGCGTGCGAATACCACCCTGTATATATTCTGCTATAGGCAAGCCACCACTATATCAGGGGCCAGATGAGGGGCTTTTCCGCCTTTCGCAGCCTGCCTAGCCATCAAACTGTCGGCCATCTCAACGCTTTCCGACTCGCATCTACAAAAATAAATACACCGTCCTACTCACCACAGCCTTGCGAACCGATTAATACCCGTTAAAGCTCTGATTCCGGAATTCCCGCTCTGCAATGCCTCGAAGAACATGTCTCTAAGCACATGCCATACTGCCTTTTGCCACACATGATACATCGAGCCCTGACAGCATCCATGAAACTAACCGCCATCATAACACCATAGGCCAACCCTGACTACCTTTCCGTCAACTGGGAGTCCAGCGGTGGTGGCGCCTTCGCTGTCATCCCCGTGAATGAGCGCGGCAAGCTCCCCGACCAGATCTCGCTGTTCCGCGGACACACCGGCCCCGTCCTCGACACCGACTGGAACCCCTTCAACGACCGCGTTATTGCCTCTGCTTCCGACGATGCCAAGGTGTGCATTTGGGAGGTGCCAAAGGACTTCACCCTGTATACCGACGCCGAAGAGGCGCCCAGCGTTGCCCCCGTCCTGACACTGTCTGGCCACACCCGCAAGGTTG
>RHLR01000164.1:0-33494 GCA_009806335.1 Davidsoniella australis
AAAAAATTATTTAATTCATTAATCTTATGGAGCTGTAGAGCTATGAAGATAGATGTACTGGTTCTGTTAGTTGTCTTTGCGTCTTTCCTCCTGCTGGAGCGACGGCGGCGGCGCTGTTCTTTTTTTTAGGTCTTTTCTATCCCTGCCAGCACAGAAGACGTAGCAGCAAGTGTGTTGTGCTGTTTTTTATTGCTTTCTTGGTTAGTCTTTTGCTCCTGTAAGCTGGCCTTGTCACTGGCTTGGTAGAGGGCTTCGTAGATTCGTAGAGGGGTGATCGTCTCTGTTTCGCATTCATATCCGGCTTTAAAGGTGAGTGGCCGACCAAGCCACACCAAGTAAACGTGGTCTAAGACATGGATGATCTCGTGTGTGTGTGTATATATACTGTACATATGTAGATAATAAACGAAGCGAAACTAGACTACCTATACGAAGAATTCTACATAGTCTCTAGATACGATAGAAAGTTGTATATGTACATAAAAAGCAACGTAGTTAGGCGTGAGCTTGGAGCCGATGATGAACTGTTAACAAGGGCTTAGAAGAAGGGCACAAAAAGAGAAAGAAAGTGTCTAAAGGTGTCAACATGAGCTCAAGCCAGACGAACAGCGGAAAAAAAAGAATAAAATGCTGTGAATAATATTTTACTTGTATTTTTTCAGCGGCATTAGCCCGTCCGGACATGAAGACTGAAAGCAGTAAAAAATAAACCACGCAAGGACCAAATCGTAGGCCACAGCGTTTCTCGAAGAGAATAAAAGCAAAAGTTATTGACTGTAAAAAAGGGAGAAAAAAAAGAATTTAATTGTTTTCTCACGGTCTTGGCCCAGACAATGGGCGAACACAACGAGTATCAAACCCCTGCGGTCTTGGTACAGTACAGTACACGCCTAGTAGGCAATCGTCAGTAGTAGTTACAGGTATACAATTAGAAAAGATAGTTGACATCAACGGAGTGGGAGATAAAAACACGCCCTAGATGCTAGGAGGGGGACGAGGTCGAAGAGGGATCAATCGAAGAGAAAGAGAATGAGACAGAGAAAGAGGAAGACACTAATATAGAGTAGCAGAGAGACAACCGGTAAACCACGGAAAAGAAAATGCGTTGTGTAAGCTACAGCAAAGAGATACACTCTACTCTAATTCACACTTGTATCGTCACTAACAGAGCAATATAACTCTAGCAAAAAGTCCGCCAAATCAAATTCCAAGGCAAAATAAAGAGTTAAGCCATTTCCAGCAAGCAAAAAAAAAATGTCAGAGCTCTCTCTGGCTGACATAAAAAACCATTAAAACACACCCCTCGTCCCTAGGATATCATCACATCACATACCCCCCCCCCCCATCCAGTATTCACACCCTCTTTCTCTTTGCTACTCTGGCTGAGAAAATGGCGCTCCGCCGTTTTATTGGATCAGTTTATTTTGTTCTCTTAGTCTAGAAACTCGAGAAATAGAAAAGCAAGCGCCTGCCCGCTTCATGTCGATCTTGGGAAGAGAAAAAAAAATTCATAAAGCCTGACATTGTTCTTCTTCAACTACTACGAACACTCTTATATATCCTCGATCCGACCAACACTTTAGATTCCTGACTCTACTATCTTTCAGCTACTTCTGATATTATCATCACTTCTACTACTTCTACTACTACTACTACTACTACTACTATTACTATTACTACTACTACTAATACTCTATATACTCTACTGCTATATCCTTCACCGTGGACCTGCACTAGACCGATAACGAGGGGAGACCTGCTCTGACGCTGTCTCCTGCTCTACATATCCTCTCACCCTAACTTCCTCTTCACCTGTACTATTTTTCCGTCTTCTATTGTATAATTTATCCCCTTCTACCTATCTTCATAATGAGCGTCTCTACGATATCATACAAGCCCATGGCTCATTCCAGCCGCCCAAAGCTGTCTCTGGCTACTCACATGGCTACGGCTTCTGCCGCCGCTACCTCGCACAGAATCACGAGTACATTGGCGCTGATCGAGCACTCGTCACCTACCGCCTACAACACATTGACCAACATCTATGTGCCCAGCACCAGCTCTGTGGCCAGTATGCCGCATCACCACCACCACCAGGTACACCACCAGCACTCACATTCCGACCCGTTGACGGCGATCAACACCAAGACGGTCGCTGGCTACAGCTCCAAGAGCCAGCAACAACAACAACAACAACAACAATCTTACCCAGAGACCCCATTGACGGCCTACCCAATATCACCCGCGGGCTCTGCCAGCTCGGCTTCCGGCTCTGCCACCAAGCAAACCCCGCCAGCAGACGCCACCTGTTTCTCCTCCAGCATGACGTCGACTCCTCCTCTATCAGCCGGCCCCGTCGAGCAGCGTGGTGTCTTCAACTTCCCGGCGCCGTCTACATCAGCCGTGGAGAGAAGCTCTCTGAAGCTGAGCATCAACACCCAAGTAACCGCATCCCGTAGCGTTTCCATCTCTGAGCCGCGCCGGGCCTCCATTGCCGCTGCCGAGCTGCCCAGCCAACAAGAGCAGACAGCCTGCTTCGGTGCCACCGCCTCTTCGCCATTGGCTCCGGCGCCGTTCATCCGTGCCAGCTCGTTGCCCTACACGCAGCCCCGCTCGCTTCACAGCATCCTGCGTAACTCACCGAGCCGCCAGTCTCGTGGTCTGGTCGCCCGCATACCCAAGCACGTTGGCTACAACTCTCCTCTGGAGCAGACTATCGTCAACGAAAAGTACACCATCTCGCACATTGACCTGTTGACTGCTGATGAGCCGGCTTCTCCTGTCTGGACCGGGGCTAGCGAGCCTAACACTCCCATCGATCCGTTCTCGGATAACCAGACTCGCGATGGTGGCATGACTCCCGGCCCCTTCGAGGAGATGCGCCGCCGCATGGCTGGCCTGGCCCCTTCGTCGCCTATGGTGGCCAAGGGTGCTGCTACTCCCGCCGTGCCTGCGTCCACTACCAAGCGCCGCGAAAAGAAGCGCCAGTGGCGCTGGACCATCGGCCAGGAGGACGAGAACGACATCGCCGACGATGAGATCAGCGGCGCACTGGTGGCTCTCCGCGCCGCCGAGCAGTCGCAGAAGAAGGCTCGCCTGTCTATCGAGCCCGAAGCTACCAACGACAGCCATATCCCTGTGGCCGCGCCCGTCTCTGCGCCTATCCAGCTCGGCATTCCCGTGCCACACCCGCGCAACAAGCGTCCTGCTCTATCTCTAATTCCCTCTTCGTCTTTCTCTGGTGTGCCGCGCACTGTCTTGCCGGTGCCTAGCGTCTCTTTCAGCCGAAGTCCTGATATGGACATGTCGGATGCCAGCAGCATCATCGAGTCTTCGTCTGTGCTCGGTGATACAGACACTGATATGGACGATTCTGAAGAGTCGGAAGCTGACAGCGAGCCTAAGACGCCGGTGTCACGCTACTCTAAGAAGCTGCTCTCATTATCACAGCCCTTTGCGGCATCAAATATGCTCTCCTCATAACCTCCTTCTCTTTTCCTTGTCTCTTAATCATACATCTACTACAACCCCCTCAAGACACTGTCTGCGAAGACTCATATCCTCTTATCTTCTTGTCTCTCGTTCAGTCTTTCTTTTTATATATTATATCTTATAGCGAGCTTTTCTACTCGGCACCTTGTTGACATCGATGGCAAACTGGGCATATGGTTTAGGCCGTGGAGATATCGGCGTGTATCTTGCACTGGCTAGGTGATGAATGAATGGGCTTTCACCACCACCAGAATTGTTATTTGATTTTGTTATCTTGCTTCTCTATACTCTATACTGCTTTCACAGTTAATCTCCCAGTTTCCTGTTTGCTTGTTTGTTTGTTTGTTTGTTTGTTTTGTTTGTTGTATTTTCGCTTGTTTGGTCTTTCGATCATCTTCAAGTTGCCGTTTAAACCCAAGAGTTTTCATTAGCCTGCTCTGTATTATTTCTATCTTACCGAAAATATCATCATTTTCATTCAAGTATTGTGTTCGCCTTTCGGTGACCAAGACTAAAACTACAACAACATCTATCTTGATTTTGTCCTTCTATATTTTGACTCTGTGACTGGAAATCCTGTATTGTGAAATTTGATAGACTGTAAATCTTCCGTTCGCGGATAGATCCTTGACGTGTCTCTTCTCTTGGCGAAGTCCCAAACCCGCTCTTGGAGTATTGTTGATTATTCTTCTTTGTTTCTTCTGTCTGCATCTTGACGGTATGATCGCGTTGGAATGAAACAAACGTTGCTACCCAAGCCCGAAGCGGGAAAAATAGAGCAAGGGATGGCTTATTTCTGTGTATAAGTAAGTATGTATATAGTCCACGATGACGAAGTCATGAAGCAACTACTAGAGAGGAAGAAGACAAATTAAGGAACCCCTGGCTCTGCTAGCATGCAGTGGCAACTTTAGACACCAAAAGCATAATTGGCTTTGTATGTATTGGCGAGCTGTTATGCAGTATATCTACATACTATGTGCATATGTAATTCTCAAAATATTACATTGTACATGTATGTGCTTGCAAATGCTGATCTTGTTGTCCCATATCGGATCTGCGGCATCGCCTCGCCCGCCTTTCCAGAGCCCGAGACGGCATTTCACATCCGATCGACAAATAAAACCCTATTCTTCCACCATGCCTGCTTAACCTTGAAGAAGTTCAAGCTGAAGTTCCTCTGCCGTGTTTAGTGCATTGGATTCCCTTTCGCTTTTGGCCACCACCGTCAAGACAACGCTAAGTTTTTTTGCTTGAGTGGCTGATTCCGTCTAGTGGACGTCATCAACCGTTCAAGTCGGGTTTAGCAGCCGTTTAGCTTAGTCGTTCGAGAGCATCACCACGAACTCGCAGGAGGCGATTCTATGACTACTTCTTGGTGAAATAAAAGCCCGACGATTCTCTTATAGATGAAAACGGAACAGATATTGATCTGCTATCTTTTTTCTTTCTTCTAATCCATCTCTTGCTTTTTCTATCCTGCCCATAACAGTGTTCTTATGCTGCTCATTTTCACTGCCACGGTACATGTGTTGTTGCTTACTATTTCTTTTTCTTGAGCCCCGAGACTACCATATATCGCCCCAACCTTAATTACTGTCCTCGTCCTTGTGTTCTGTAGAGTCTATTCTTTTGACTAGCTCACTCGCATCAATCATGGACAATTCAAGTAATGTGGTGCCATCTGGCCAGCATTACAGCGGCCGGAATCGCATTCCAAACATTGCCGAGTTTATGCAACGACTCGACCATGATAAAGCTCGACGTGATGCTGAGATAGAGGGTACCGACCCCGAAACCAAGGAAGCAAATGTGCCTAAGAGAGGCATCATGAGCGGCTTTGTGCAGAACCCCGACGATGCCATGGGCCTTGTAGATGAAGAGGATGGCAATGACGGTGCCGGAGAAGAAGAAGTCGGAGGCGTGAACCAAGATGATGTCTGCGCACATCGACCTGAAAAACGAAAGTCCAAGGGCTGGCGGACAGTGCGCGATCCGGTAACCGGAAAGGATGTCAAGATACAGGACATCAATACAGACTACAAGAAAGTCGTTGATAATCCAATTGTTAGTAATCTCCCAGCTAGCTTTGAGCACTTGATTACTTGGTGGTACACCATCATTAACCAAAATACCACTCATGGTGCGCCTGGAAACTCAATGAAGACAACGAAGCTAACCTATAAACCATCCCGCGCACATAGATGTCTGTGCCAAACGAGAATCTTGGCCGGCCAACTACCGTCTCTGTCAAATCATCCATGAGCGGCGAAGAATATCGCCATGCGCAAGACATCACTGCACCTCCCGATCCCATCGCACCTGGGTCAACATCCGATGTGCCCATTCGTAGCGAAAAGACTTCTATTCTGTTCTACAAGACTCCGAGCGTGAGCTATGAGCCCATGTTTGAGACCTTGGAAATGCGTGCCAGTTTTCTCGCTCTCGGGTTGTTTCTTGGTATCTCTGTAGTGGGAAGTCTGTTTGGAGCCAGAATATGGGGTATCGTACCGCTAGCCGCCATTGTAGCGTCTGCTGTTTTTCTTTGGGTCAAGGACTTGATCCGACAAGGAAGAGACCGTGAGTGGGAATCAGAACGCGAGCGCGGTGAAATGGCTACGGCGAATCTGATTCCCGAGTCTGCCGAGTGGATGAACACTATGCTAGGCCTCTTCTGGGGCCTCATCAACCCCGAAATGTTTGCTGGTGTTGCCGACACGTGAGTAACATGCCCACCCATCCTTTCTTTCCCTTCCCTCGCGTCAGACGTCTTTGGCTGTATCTAACGCTGACTTGCTAGCATCGAAGACGTTATGGTCGCCTCCGTACCCGGCATCATCGAGAACGTCCGCGTCGCCGACATCTCACAGGGCAGCAATCCTATCCGCGTGCTGAGTCTTCGCGCCCTGCCCGACAACCACATGCAAGATATCAAGGGCGAACTACACAACCAGAACCGCAAGACCATGAATCCCGAAGAACTGGCCGCCATGGAGCAGTCCGGAGCGTTCTACAATCTGGAGGCGTCCGTCGCCTACCACGCGAAGCCATCCGGTGGCGATGTCTCGTCCAAGGCGAAGAACATGGGAATGCGCCTTGTGTTCTACCTGGGTGTCCGTGGACTATTTGGCGTGCCTCTGCCAGTCTGTAAGTCAGCTTCCGGGATACCGTCGATATTGAGAATAGTCAACTAACAGCTCCAATATATAGGGGTGGAGCTCATTGGAATGGTAGCTACAGTTCGAATGCGTGTGCAACTGACACCCGAGCCACCGTTTCTCAAGACTCTAACGTTCACGTTGATGGGAATTCCCAAGATTCAGGCCGGTTGCACACCGATGATTGAACGTGGTGTGAACATCTTGAACTTGCCTTTGATCTCAAATTTCGTGAACTGGGCCATCAAGACCGCGGCTTCTATGTACGTGGCCCCCAAGAGCATGACATTGGACATTGCTTCGATGCTTTCCGGCGATGATATCATACGAGATACCGCTGCTATCGGCATCATCTATATTCGCATTCGTCGCGGCGTCAATCTCAGCAAGCAGGACCGCCGCGGGAGCCATGGTGGCGGTTCAGATCCATATGTTACGGTCTCATGGAGTAAATTCTCCAAGCCACTATTCTGCACGCGAGTCATACAGGACTACCTCAACCCCATCTTTGAAGAGTCGTGCGCTCTTCTAGTCACTCCCGACACTATCCGAGCTGACGAACGGCTAAGCATTGAGCTGTGGGATAGTGATCGTAGCTCTGCTGACGATGTCGTCGGGAAAGTTGAGCTGTCTATCGAATCTTTGATGGAGACTCCTAATCAAATGCACAAGCAAGTGTCATCTCTCGCTGGTCTCAAGGCTGATAGTTCCATGCCTGGCAAGTTAGAATGGGAGGTTGGCTACTTCGAGAAAGCACCTTTCAGAGATTCTCTCCGCATCGCAGCTGAAAAGGATATGGAGCGCGAACGGAAAACAAAGGAGAAACTAGTCGAAACGGCCGAGAAGGAGGAAAGCGAAGCTGCAAAGATGGAAGATCATTCCTATGTCGCCAAGACTGCTCAGTGCCATCAGCGCCATGATAGCAAGATGATGGACACCACTGATTCGCCACAGGCCATACCTACCGCTCCTCGGCCAGCTGCTGTCCCGCCTGTTGAAAACACAGTTGGTGAGCCCATCTCAATCATTGGGGTCACCACCGTTCCGCAATCTACTCCCACACAGTCGGAGGCCCAGCAAAACTCCGAGGCTCGCGATGTCCATATGCCGACTTCTGACGCAGTTGCAGCTTCATCTATAATTGATGAACAAAGTCTGCCCAAAGCATCATCTCAGCCTATTCCTCAGAACATGACAACTCCTCAAAGCAGCCATCCTGCTTCAATGAAGACATCGACTTCGAAGGATACCAACCTCAAGTCTGCTTCTGCTGCCTCGGCATTCCAGCCTAGCAAAGCTGATCGTGAAGCTGAGATGGCAGCAGCCAGCACCGAGGACGAAAAGCACGCTGTGCTAACCCCTCCTGATATCCAGTGGCCTTCCGGTATCCTCAGCATTGTCGTCCATCAAATCGTTGGCCTAGAGCTAGCCAACATCAAGGGATCTAACGGAAAGCGCAAAGGTCGTGAATATGAGCCTGGCCGTCTAGAAGCTGGTTCTACCAAAGAAGAGCAGGGAAGTTCGCTACCCAGCTCCTACTGCACAATTTTGCTCAACGATGAGTTGGTCTACAAGACTCGTACCAAGGCCGTGTCTTCACAGCCGATCTTCAATGCTGGTACTGAACAGTGCATTCGTGATTGGCGTAGTTGCATCGTGACGGTCACAGTTCGAGACTCACGCAACCGCGAACATGACCCCATACTTGGCGTTATTCCCTTGAAGATCTCGGATATCTTGCACAACACTAGCCAAGCCACAAGGTGGTATCCTCTAGACGGCGGCATCGGCTTCGGCCGTGCTCGTATCTCAATTCTATTCCGTAGCGTTAAGCTGCAACTTGCTCCCTCCCAATTGGGTTGGGATGTTGGCACATTTGAGTTCACCTCTCCTAAACTCACCGCTATAGGGTTTGCGAGTAGCCATCGGGCAAAGCTCCGCCTCCGCACCGGCGGCTCCTCAGATGTAGTTGGCAGAGATGTTTGCACAGTCCACCGCGACAGTGCCTCACCAATGGTCGAGTGGGACATCTCAAATCATGGCAAGAATGGGGATGCAGCCATTGCTGGATTGCGTCTGCCGGTGCGTTACCGGTACCGCTCGCCTATTTTCATCGAGTTCTGGCAACCGCGCAGACACCATCCTGATGCGTTCGCCTCTCTCTGGCTCCAAGATCTTGTGGACCAAGAGGATAACACTTTTGACATTCCCATTTGGAAATGTGACAACCAAACTCGTCTATCACAAAACTATATTACGGAAGAAAATTGCAACTCTATCCCTAATCTTGAAGTCGAAGAAGTTGGTCGCTTGAGATTCAGCGGCCGTTTTTCAGCTGGTACCGATAGAGACCATATCCGGTTTGTCACGTCCGATACGCTGCGTGAAACTATCGAAACTTGGGAGGCGTGTTACGCAGAGGGTACCCGGGTCGAGCAAGTCGATGTTGAGCTTTCTGATACCGTGCGCAAACTTCATGCCGATGCTGACCGTGAGGAAGAACGCAAACGCCGAGAATCGTTCCGCTCTTCATCTTCCTCAGTTCCCAACTTTAGAGATAGTCGTGAAGCAATTCAAGAAGAAGACGAAGATGTGGAAGAATCAGAGTACGGACATAGCCGCTGGGTAGCTCGAGATGGTACTGACTGGAGCCGAGCGTTCGGTGAAGATCCGTCACAGTTGATGGCAGATCGGCGTCCAACCCACGAATCTGATTCTCCTTCTGACGATGTCTCATCACTATCATCACACGGGTGCTCAGAAGCTTATACTACTTCATCAGTAACGGGCCAATCGAGGGGAACTTCCATCAACTTTCAGAATCGCCAGTCCTGGGCAACGACCAACTCTCAAGGGGGGCCATCATCGCCCACCTCAGCAGTTCCTCGTCAAGGCCCCGATAGCGCTCTATCGGAGAACGGTCAACCGGGTCAGTCCAATCCTAACCAAGGCCACAGCAATATTGACCCGGATACGGGAAAGGAAACTAAGAACCCTTTCAAGATGCTGAAGTCGTATAAGGGCCGCAGCCTCGATCTGCATCGCATGCAACGTGGTCTGATGCAATGGAAGCCAATGCGTAATGTACGCTTTGCAAAGGACGAGGCTGTCTATGCTGCCAGAAGGGTTAAAAATCTAGGCTCGTTGAGCGGACGGACTCCCGATGTCGAGACGGAAATCGCAAATAGCAGATAGCTCGTAGCTTTATTGTGTCTTTTGTTCTTTAGTACTTAGCTTTTTTCTTTTCTTTATAAGCAGTAAGGTAGACATTCACCTATTATTTTAAGTGTGATGTGTATAGACGAAATTTGATGGTTTCGACCCAGATAAACTTATTGTAGCTTGGAAACTTCGTTATGTCTTCAAATGTGGTGAAAATATGGTGAAAATGAACGTAAACAATAACTCTACACCCTAGTTCTCTCTATCCCATTACAGTAAAAACCACTTACAACAATATTTGGTACTTGGTCCACAAAAAAGTAGCAGATATGATAAAAAAGCAGCACCCCTGCAAGAATGTATTTGATGATGTATGCCAGCTGCCACCAGCCGTTCTCATCTGCTAGCCCCTCGAGAATTTTCAACTTTTTTCTTAGCCCTACGACTTTGGGACCCTGGCAAAAAAATATATTTGGAAATTTTGAAAAAAAAAAATAGTCCAACGAGTAGAGAATTTTGATGCTATAGAAGAAGATTCATTCTACAAAAACTTTCTCAACCGTTGATCTTCTTCTACTCAAAACTCCGACTTCATACTTCTCCGCAATCATGGCGTCTTTAACGCTAGCGGAAAAGCTAGACAAGATCAAATCTCCTGGCCTCCAGAGTCAACAAAAGGTATCTACTATTTAGTTCACTTACACAAACTTCACGATAGGTCGTGCTTTACCTCTCAGTCAGTTCTTTGCTAACTCTTCTTTTCGCCACTAGAATGTCGTCGTTCTCTCGGCAGTCGAGTCTACTATCAAAGAGCAAAATGCTACTCCAACACCAACCGCCTATTTCGCTGCGCTGCTGGCTCTACTGAACCAAAGCAACTCCAACGGCAACCCAAACCCCGAGATCACCAGCTCCGTAATCTACCTGCTCGATGTCGTCACGCCGTATGCTCCACAGCCCATCCTGCGCTCTAAATTCACTGCCGTCTTCACCTTTATCGCCCCTACGCTCCTCCTACAAGATGGCGAGCCTGCTCTGTTGCGCTCGTCCATTGGCTGCCTCGAATCTTTGCTTCTCGCTCAAGATGCCGCTGCCTGGGAACTTCCCATGTCCGAAATCAGCCCTCGCCGCGCAGTGGCCGGCCTTCTTCACCTGTCACTAGACCAGCGTCCCAAGGTCCGCCGCCGAGCCCAAGACTCGCTCACCAAGGTCCTGCGTAGCCCACCGCCAAGCCCGTCGCTAGATCACCCGGCCGCCGACATGTGCGCCCATACTGCCATGAAGAGCCTAGAGGACCTCGTAGTCAAGAGCATTGAGCTGCGCAAACAGAGCAAGAAGACCGATGCCCACGACCCTACGCTGATCCATGCTCTTCAACTGACCAAGACCGTCGCCCATGCGTCCGGTGGCTGGCCCAGCAAGACTATCGAGCCGCTATGCGAACTGCTACTTGGTATTGCCAAGAGCGGCAACGAGTACATGGTCATTGCCGTCTTCGACATCTTCGAGGTTATCTTCGAAGGTATGACCGATGAGGCTATGTCTGCCAAGCTGCCTCGTCTCATGGAGATCATCTCTGAGTTGCAGCCCGCTGAGAACGACACTCAGCTAGTTCCCCCGTGGGTGGCTATTCTGTCTCGTGGCTACCAAGTTTCTGCCATGCTTGAGCCCGATGAGACCTTCCAGAAGTTGCCCACAATCTTTGCCATGGTCGCCCGCTTCCTAGAGTCACCTGCTGAGAGCATCAGAATCTCAGCTTCTCAGTGCCTCGTCTCGTTTATTGCCACTTGCGTTCCCAAGCAGAGTGTTATCGAACCCTCTGTCTTCGACGAGAAGATCCTCGAGAAGGTTGCCAAGATTGCTGAAGGCCTACTCAGTGTTCAGTACCAGGCCGCCTGGCTCGAGACATTCACCGTGCTCGGCGCCATGTTTGATGCGCTGCGTTGGACTTCTTACCCCATCATGATAAACATCACCAAGACTATTGGTGACATCCGCGCCCACGGTGCTTTCCAGAACAAGGCCAAAGCCGACGATGTCATTGGCAAGGCCATTCGTGCTATGGGCCCGGAGGCTGTTCTATCTGTCATGCCTCTGAACCTAGCTGTTCCTGTCAAGGGCCAACCTGGCCGTGCTTGGATGATGCCTCTGCTACGTGAATACATCAGCAACACTAAGCTTGCTCACTTCAAGACCGAGTTCATTCCTCTCAGTCAAGTCATGTACCAGCGTGTCATGGAGCACCAAGGTGAGCGTACTATGGAGGTCAAGATCTTCGAGACTCTCGTTCAACAAACCTGGGCTCTACTTCCCGGCTACTGTGATCTGCCTTTAGATGTCACTGAGGCTTTTGACCAAGAGTTCGCCGAACTCCTAGCCAATCTACTATACTCGCAGCCGGAGCTGAGACTTGATATCTGCCGCTCTCTACGCATGCTAGTTGAGTCGATTCAGGCTGTAGCTTCTATCGAAGATGAAGAGGAGGAGGATCTTCTTCTACAAAGCCGCGTCACTCGTGCCAAAGCTCAAGAGAACCTTCAGTATCTCGGCACCTTTGCCGGTAACATGCTTGCCGTTCTATTCAACGTTTACACCCAGACCCTTCCCCAGAGCAGAGGCCCCATTCTTCAGACTATCAATGCTTTCCTCAGCATTACCCCCGAGGCTGAGCTGATGGAGACTTTTGATCGTGTCAGCAAAATGCTGACTGAAGAACTTCAGAAGGAAATCACCAAGGAGGTGAGAATTAACCAAAAGAAGGATACCCTTCCTTCAGCCTCTCAGACTCTAATGGATCTAGTCATCACCATGTCTATCTACATCCCCCGCGCCAGCTTCAGTTCTCTCTTCGAAATCGCTGCTGTCGTCATCTCCCGTGGCGCCGAGCCTCAGCTGCAGAAGAAGGCTTACAAGCTAATTCCTCGCCTTGCTGAATCGCCCACTGGACAGATTGCTCTTACCGAGCGCAACTCTGAGCTACAGCAGCTGCTGATTTCGAGCGCCGATAAGGTCTCTGCCCCTGCTCGTCGTGAGCGTCTAGCTGCTATCTCCGCCCTACTACCTTTCATCCCCGCTACTGAACTACACTTCATTCCTACCATTCTAAGTGAGGTTGTCATCTCGTGCAAGGAGAACAATGAGCGTGCCCGTGAGACTGCGTATAGTCTACTCGTCCAGATGGGACAAATTATGGCTGAAGCTAATGGCGCTCTGCTTCAGAACTCCAAAGTTCCCCACATGCCTGATGACTCTCCTGACGTTCCCGCTACTATCGAAGAGTTCTTCACCATGATCAGTGCCGGTCTTGCCGGTAGCACCCCTCACATGATCTCAGCTTCCATCACTGCTCTTAGCCGGACGTTATATGAGTTCAAGGATGTCATCAGTGTGCAGACTCTCACCGACTTGGTACAGACCATGGATCTATTCTTGACCTCGAACAACCGCGAAATCGTCAAGTCCGTCCTAGGATTTATCAAGATCTGTGTGGTCAGCCTACCACTAGAGCTTATCACTCCTCGCCTACAAACTCTAGTACCCAACATCATCGTGTGGAGTCACGAACACAAGAGCCACTTCAAGTCCAAGGTTAGACATATCCTTGAACGCATGGTGCGTCGCTTCGGTTATGATGCTATCTACCGCAACACTCCCGAATCTGACCGCAAGTTGATTATCAACATCCGCAAGACCAAGGAGCGTAGCAAGAAGAAGAAGCAGGCTGATAAGGATGCCCGTGATGGTGCCGAGGGTAGTGATGACGAGGAAGGTGGTCCCAAGTACGATGATGCTTACGACCAAGCGTTGTATAGCAGTGATAGCGATAACTCTGACAACGAAGAGGAGAGTGGTGCCTCACGCAAGAACAAGAAGGCTAGTCAAGCCTACATTATCGAGGACGATGAAGAGCCCCTCGATCTACTCGACCGCCGTGCTCTTGCTAGCATCTCAACCACTAAGCCAAGCAAGCTCCGCAAGCCTACCAAAACCAAAGCCAAGACCGATCTAGACGGCAAGCTCATTCTGGGCCGTGACGATGACGACGAGGATGTTGATATGGATGCCGACCCTTCTGCCGGTGGTCAATCTGGCGTTGGTGCCTATGTCGCCGCCCTGAAGAGCCGTGACGCCGGTCGTCGCATCCGCGGTGGCAAGCTCAAATTCACAAACAAGCGTGGCAAGGAGAGCGATGACGAGGATGACGGTGATCACGAAGTTGAGACTGCTGTGCGCAACCAGCAAGTGCAACAGCGTGGACGCGGCGGCTTCCGTGGCGGCAACTCATCAGGTGGCCGTGGTAGCTTCGGTGGTCGTGGCAGCTTTGGTCGTGGAGGCGGTCGTGGTGGTGGCCGTGGTGGTGGCCGTGGTGGTTTCGGTGGCAGGGGCAACATCACAAACGGTCGCCGTGGCCTCGGTGAGCAGCGCAAAGGCACATTTGGTGGTGGTGGTGTGATGAAGTCACCAAGACGCAACAAGTAGACATTCTAGGTCTCGTTTCTCTTTTTCTCTTCTACTTTCTTTTCATGACGATTACATTAGCATTCCCTTTTCTCTATACGCGATGATTCACCCCCCAAAATTAGTTTGTTTTTCTCGTGTCTCTTTCTTTACCTTCTCGTTATGGGCCTGAACTCTACAAAAGCACACTCAAGTAATATTACTGCAAAATTCACTTTTTTCAAAACACTTTTTAGAAATAAATCATTTTTGTCATATTCTCCGTGAAGCATTAATGAGGCTGTATATTTGAAACCATTGAACTTCATCATATTGATTCGTGTATGTGTATAGAGATGTGAAGTGATTTTATATGCATATATTTACGGGGACAAGATAATAGATACTTGTCAAAGACCAAGACTACCTACGGTGCAGGCTATTACTAAACAACAGGTAGATATATCACAAAGAGAAAACATGAGAGGGAATGAGGCCGTTCCCCTACGGCTGAAACAAAGCACATACGCAAACACCCAGAACGCCACATGAAAACCAGTATAAACTAGTAACAGTAGAATACAACGAGATCATATCACCGAAGTTCAACTAATAAATCAGCAAGTTGCTCACCGGAACTTGCTGAAAATTACAGCAATAATCAGCAACACCAAGATTGTGATGATAGCAATAGTAATCAGGCGATTAGTTGCCATTCTATCCGAAAAGTCAGTAAATGAGAACGGTCAGCTTGACGTACGCCATATATAAGTGGCTGGAAAGTAAAACTTACCTGCGGGCCATTCCCCTCAGTGTCTTTACGCTACGGTCCACATATCCCTCACTCTGCAGCAAGGTATCGTGGGTGTGCTGTATCGTCTCACGCTGTCTGTGCAAGTCGGCCAGCGTACTAGCACCCAGCGCCTCAGTTTCCACCGCCAGCGCCTGGCTAGCCTTGAGTCGCTGGGTGCTACGATCCAGTCTATCGGTGCCAGCCAACAACTGCTGACGCTGCTCCAGCTGTACGTCCGAAGCACTACCGCCGGCGGGGTTATCTGTGTAGCGTGAGCCGAAAAGCGCAGCCCGGTCCTCGGCTAGCGAGCGAAGCTTGCGCCGTTGACGATCAATGTCGGATTCGTAGTTGCGTAGGCGCTGGTTGACCTTGGTCTTGGAGTTGGCGGGGATGTTTTGCTTTTCGAGACGCATTTGGCCAATCTATAGTTTTGGTTCATGGTTAGACTATTGCGCTTTACGATAACGTTGTTGCGCGTAGGCGGCAGTGTATATGAGAACATACCAGCTCTTCAGCCTCCTCCAGGGCGCGCTCTGCTTGGGTGATTGCGGCCTTGCGCGGCTCTCCCGATAGCTCGGGTATCTGCTCAAGCTTCTGGTTGAAGTCCGTCTGAACCAGCTTGAACTCGGCTTCATACGAGCCAAACAGCTCGGAGCCAACATCGGTATCGAGAGGGTTGGACATGGTGTATTATTGAGTGCGGTGGCGACTATAGGCACAGAAACTGCGTGTAAAACGAGGGGTTTGCAATCAAACAGCCTTCTCGAGTGTGATCGCAGATTTGGCGGTGCTAATAAGAGCGCAACTCAGGAGAGTTCTTTAGCGATAAGAACCGATTGATTAACTATTTGTTGGTTACGCCGTGTCTAGGCAGAAACTAAAAGAAAGCCGGGATGATGTCAAAAACTGGGGGGTAAATAGGAATATTTCGGACGTTCAAAGTACAAAGATTAGGCGCATCCGTTAATAGCAAAATAGAAGAATCAAGAGCGACAAAAAAATAGGATTTATCCAAGAACAGAAAACACAAGAACAGGACAAAGCGAAAGGATGCTACAGCAGGATGACGACGAATCGAGCAAAGTCTCAGAATCTCAACCAACAGCCATTCTTGTTCCCTTGCTCAATTAACCCTGGCAATTTTGCTATTTCAAGCCAAAACCAGCCTCCAACGTTAGAGCTTTGTATCAGCCAATCATACTTCACTGTCCATTACTTTCACGTGATTCCATGACCCTTATTTTGAGACTGTAAACCCTGTAAATTTCGTTCTCAAACAGTTAAGCCACGCCTCAAGTGCAGCTACAGATTTGCGGATCCACTATACCGCCCCACTTAGAAAATTTCTCATTGCAATAAATAGAGCTCGCACCTGCCGTCCCTTTTGTATAGTTTTCTTTCCTTTTCTTCTTCATGAAAGTTGTACCCGAATATGAAGAACCTATGACTCTGCTTGCACTTCACTGGCAGTAGAGTTGAATTATTAGGGGAGAACAATAGTTATTTCAGTTTCTTGGATTGCTTCACCGCTTTCTAGGACTCTGTAGGCACGGCGCTTTTAAAGAATTGGTGTCTATCCTTTTTGCAGACTCCAGTCCCGTGAAGTGTACGACATTACCTCACCCTCAAATGTATTCATTTGTATAATTTTGAAGATAGCTGATATCAGTACAGTCATATCATATTTATGCAAATGTACCAAGACATGCTTCAGCGAGATGGCTAACGCTTGGGTTGGTGGCCTACCCTGTGTCTAATGAAACGGTGTACGTTGAGACACTGCGTCATGACGTTGACATATGTATATACATGTATGTGTGTACATATGAAAAGCCATTCTTCGCCACAGCAAAACAACTTCGAAAATAGAAGCAAATTGTAACTCTAAAGCTAGGTCATAAGCACAAATTTGTACATATTAACTCAATAAGTAGGGTTGTCATTGGGTTTATAACCCTAATGATCTTGCCTACATAATCATGCTTGAAAGCATTTTAAAACTTTATTCACAACAACAACCGAGAATTCATTAGGTACTTACCTTTAATTTTACATACTGTTTTTGTTGGGAGACCCTCACCTCAACTTGACACCCACCTAGATCAAAATGCACACTGGGTATCAGAAAGGGAAGGAACCACATACACGAATGTTCTTGCACACTGTAAATGAAGTCAAATGCGAATGCGAAATTGAAAGTTAAGAATATGTGTGTAAGCTCCTTCCATGAATAATGTACAAAACGAGCCAAGAATAGCAATACTAGTACTAAAACGAATATTGAGATATATAGCATATATTTGGGTGTGAATAAACGGATGTTTTTAGTCGCAGAGGCTATAGCATCATGAACTCAATTGTGACAAAACTTCGCCAATAGAAACTATCTAGTCAGATTCAAAAGGGCACAAGATAAATAAAATATAGCATCAAGAATGATCCAAGTAATTTGCTGCCCAGAATTAGAGAGCAATAAACCTTCAAATGAGCATCAAAAACAGCAATTGCTGTTGTAGTATGGCATCCAAATGACCACAAAGTGGATACTGGCAAAGTGGGTTCTTGCCTATTTCTAAGGGGGGTGGTTGTAGTCATATTCAATGATGCCTCTTTCCTAATTTTCCATGAGAATGCCTTGCAATCAGACATGTAATGTTTTAGTACAACGGAACACAAAGTTAGTGGTACTTTCTTAAAAGTCGTTGAAAGTTATACAAATGAAGTCGAAAGTGGGTATTTTAACTTACTCGAGCTCCTAGCTGAGGTTGAAAGTGGATGCCTATGAGATTAGTATATTACAGCTGCTGGCAGTTGCCTAGAATTATTAATTATTGCCTGACTACCCAGGACCCTAGTAAATCTGGTGATAGTTTGCTAGTGGTACTATCAAGTTCTACTGTGACTTGGGTTCAAGTATTTTGGCCAATTTTTTGAGAAATTATTGAACAAACAAATCGACCACCATGAATTTCACACGAATTTCATTTCAGCGTCTACCACGTGTAGCAGTACAATGGTCTCGTGTTTCTTGTCAAACCGGACGCGCTAGGTCGTGTCGGTTGGCTTCAACTCTACCACCTCCAAAACCTACCGGAACAACGACAGCTGCACCGCGCCGTCGTCAGGCACAGCCGACTATGCAACAAATCCAAGACCATTACCGTACTAAAAACCGTACAGCGATGTAAGCTCTTCTGCAAACTTCACTCACACTTAGAAACATGCGCCGAAAACGATGCTGACTTTGAAATTAGGAACTATACATTGAGTATCGTTCTTATGACTATTGCAGTGTCATATGGATCCGTACCTCTGTATAAGATGGTAAGCTTGTGTTAGTTTATAGAGAGATATCTCATCGCAGTGGCTGACAATGAATGATTGTAGATTTGCGCAACTACTGGTTGGGGTGGACAGCCCATCAAAGCCCATGGCGGCCCAGGATCTACCGAAGAGGACATCAGCAAACGTCTTGTACCAGTAACTGATGCTCCTAGGATAAGAGTCACATTTAGCTCATCCGTATCCGACGTACTTCCTTGGAAGTTTACCCCACAACAGCGTGAAGTTCGCGTTTTGCCTGGTGAGACTGCTCTGGCGTTCTACACAGCTACGAACAACAGCGACCAAGACATCATTGGCGTTGCGACGTATAGTGTCACCCCAGCACAAGTTGCGCCATATTTTTCCAAGATCCAGTGCTTCTGTTTTGAGGAACAGAGACTGGCTGCTGGAGAAACTGTCGATATGCCAGTGTTCTTCTACTTGGATCCTGATTTGTTGAACGATATCAACATGAAGGGTGTTTTGACAGTCACCTTAAACTACACATTCTTCAGTAAGTTTATAGCGCCCTCATTGACTTGAACAAACTTGCTAATTCGTGTTCTGCTCTTTTCTTTAGAAGCAAAGTATGATGATAATGGTGTTTTCAAAGCCCCAGCCACGACTCCTTTGCGTGAGTCTCTGTAATTTAGGTTTATAACCTATATGATCACTAGAAAATTTGTGATCTTGTAATTATAGTGTCCATCCTATGTAACATTAACAACTTATTATATCAAAATTGTATTTCCAATTAACACAATTTAACTACTCATTTTTCATGTCATATACAGATCGATCCTTGGTTGTTTAACTGGAAGCCGTTGACTATCGACCAATTAAGATGCAGTGGTGGGGCGGAATTGGCCGTTGCCACATTGTGGCGCTAGAGCTAGCTGCTCATTAAAGCACGTGACCCAAGGGCTTTCATGTGGTGGTCCCCCACTGTCGAGGCTGCTCCACACAGAAAAATTGCTTGTGTTTGTTGCTAATAGTGGGCTTGTAGGATTGGGAAAGAGAAAAAAATCCAAGCGAAGTTATTTTTTGAGTGTAGTGAATGAAAAAAAACGTATTGAAGAAAATCTTTGAATTTGTTATTTTCTTTTCTCTTCTTCCCTTCTCCGTAGCATCAACGACTCTTTTGCCCAACCGCCAAGATGAAGAACTCCAACAGTACGTCAAGTGCTAATCAATATAACACACATCAAAAATACATCAAACTAACTATGATTCCGTTATAGCCGTCTCCGACTCTCGCCGCAAGGCCCGCAAGGCTCACTTCTCCGCCCCCTCGAGCGTCCGCCGTGTCATCATGAGCGCCCCTCTGTCCAAGGAGCTCCGCGAGAAGTACAACGTACGTATTTCTCAACCCGAAACCCACGATATATACAAGACGACATAGTATATTAACTATTGATTTCTTATAGGTCCGCTCCATCCCTATCCGCAAGGATGATGAGGTCATTGTCAACCGTGGTTCTTTCAAGGGCCGTGAGGGCAAGGTCACCTCCGTCTACCGTCTCAAGTACGTCATCCACGTTGAGCGTGTTACCCGCGACAAGGTCTCCGGCCAGTCCGTCCCCGTCGGTATCCACCCCTCCAACGTCGTCATCACCAGCCTGAAGCTGGACAAGGACCGTGAGGCTATCCTGGAGCGCATCAAGCGTGGCCGTGAGCTGCGTGCCAACGTTAAGACCACTGCTTAAATGTATTATGGTTCTTATCTTTGCCAACCAAAAATCAAAAAGAAACAAAAATCGAAAAGAATGGCTTTATGAAACGGACATAAACCCTTCGAATTGATGGCTATCAACACATTTTTTTTTTCGGGGAAAATACCCATTTCCTGGATTTGGATAAAACTTGGGTGGGATACTAGTAGAGGTCGATGTTCTTCCTTGACCAATATTCCCCTTCCCCTCTGCTAGTCCCAATGGCGTTTGGGAAACAAAAGGAATGTTTTTAGCAACCCGCTCAATCAATTGAGAGAGATAATAAATGTCTCAATGGCCGTTTCACAGACAAAATGTTAATTTGTGAAGCGCTCCATGGGAGGTCCTCCCGAAGCCGAGCATTTCCTCGTACACATCTCTTTTGTATTTGGCCAGATACATTCGACACATGTTGAATGATACTTGCCAACTATAGGAGAGATACTGCCTGGCTGCTCATTGACTGGCTTTGTTATGACCTGTACCATATCGTGCATGTATCATGTTTATGTCTACTAACGCACAAGCTAAAGCTCGTGAGAATCATCCTCAGGCTCTGATTAATGTAGCCTACTCGCTCGTCTGCAGCAGTGTCATGATCTGACCTAGCAAAACGCAGATAAGAGGTAAGTATTCTATCAATGCATGTACAGAATATATCGTATGAATTGTATCGCTATAAATCACCTTGTAGACTGTGTCTCTATTGGTTCTCGAGGTAAACGAATAGCGTAGAACGATGACACCAGGGCGGAACTATCATGAATCTACCGCCTCTGGTCTCTTCGAAGAATATCTTTCCTTGATTCTACTGGATTGAGATTTTGATGTAGAGAGACATTACCATACATGATACATAGATAGACAGCCATAGATGGACTGGCTTAGTTACAGCGGTAAAATAAATATCACATTGTAATCCAAAATATCACAATTCATACAAACGATCTTTGCTTCTCGGTAAAAAAACTATATTGTGTTGTAGTACTATGCAATAAAAGATGATGTCCCGAGAGAGGATTTTCCTAACATACAGTCCGTGTAAGATATCTACAATGAAGTGAAAAACAATGTGAGTAAAGATGGGTGAACTAAAATTGCGCCGGGTATAAAGATGGGTGAAAGTAATGATGGCTGGAAATAAGAGTAACAATGATCGAAGCTCGCTCGCTAAAAATGCTGGAAGAATGTCGTCGTAAAAAATGAAAATGATGGCGAATCGATAAAAATGAGGGCGATGTCCAAGACCTCAAAACCATAAGTAGCGAAATACTTGGAATGCAAGAATTGCTGACCATAACTGATGAGCGAGGAACAACAAAGAACTTATAACGAAGCGTTTGGTGATAACGCATCGAAATGAAAGGCCTTAGTAGAGGAAGAACTTGCTAATGATGTCAAGTGCTTCAAGCCTGAGGAGCCCATTGGACTATCTAGACACGAGGAACAAAGCTGCTGGGAGGCAGGTTCTCGATACCACGACGGAATTTTTCACGCGAGTTAGTAGGCGTGACTGGCTTAGTTTCCGGTGATTTATCTGCGGACGTGGAGGTGTCGCCAACCTGGATAGATGACGAGGACTTCTGGGGCTGAACAGCTTGGATGCTTGGCTGGACAACGTCACCGGTGGTGTTGGTCCAGTTGATTGTTTTCGTAGTACTATAAAAGAACAAGAGCGGCATTGTTAGCTAGCGAATAACAATGGTGTTATGCTAGTTATAGATTACAGACAAAACTTACGAAGGGTTTTCGTCGCCATTCTTCGGCGCTAGAGGCATGCGCTTGACCTCAACCTGGTCTACTACACTGGCATCCTCAGACTGGTTTATTATCAAAGTATAAGTTAGTGGACTGTTCAAAGGGATAAGAACAACATTCAGAATGATTGCAATAATTATGGCTTACAGTAGCGCGAAGATCCAACGAAATATCGCTGACGTTTACCGAACCCGAAGAAGTAGCGGAGGCCTTCTTGCTAGTTTCCCACTCGCGGCTAGGGGGGCGGCGAGCCCAAGAGCGAGAGGATATAGCGCTAACGCGAGATGATGGACGAAGCTTGAGTGGTGAAGCATCATAGAAGTCCTTGCCATCGAACTTGGGCAATCCACGAAGAGCAGACTGAGGCGCACGACCCCAGTACAGATGGCGAGCACGAACCTCTTCCTCTGTCAGAGGACGGCGATAGTAGAACCCGTACTTGATAGCGAGGGCCTCTTCCATACCAGGAAGTAGCTCACCTTCGAGATAGGGTTTGGCGACTTTCTTGGAAGGTTCCGTAGAAGACGAAGAAGCAAAGCTACCAAACGATAGCCTAGAAGTTCCAGTCGTAGCTAGACGATCGGTAGAAGTTGTTGATTTCTTCACGGGCTCACCAATATCTGTAGCAGAGTCAGCCACGATGACGACTTGGAAATCGCCACTCGAGACGTCACTATCGACAAGAGACTTGCGAGGCTTGAAAGGGGCGGCGGTAGGAGCCATCGAAGAGGTGCTGACAATGGAAGATTTCGTAGGAGCGGAAACAACTGTCTGTTCAGCTTCGAAGTTACCCATTCGAGCATTACTTTGCTTGACCGAGCGAGATGTCTTGATGGCAACGGACTGTTTGTGCGAGTCATTACGTAGGCGGCGGCTCTCTTTACGGCCTTGAGGGACAGTGGCAGCTTGAGCAGCAGCAGAAAGCTTGGCCTTGGTCTTGCTATCTAGCTTGGGGTAGTGGATATATTCGAACTCGAGTTGGCCAGGAAGTAGTTCCTCGAGAGCCTTGATATCGGCTCGAATTTCTGTGGCACGTTGCTCCATAGTGGGAACGTCGATCTGGTGAATGTTGTACTTGAGCTGGTCTTCAACACGACGTAAGTTGCTGCGTAGGGACTCCAAATGAGCCTTGCTGATTTGGCTTGGGCGGATTGTCGAGATAGGAGGGTTCAGCGGCGCCTTCAGCACAGCTGAGTTTGGAGGAGCAGTAGCAATAGGCTCAGAAGGGGCGGCGACGTGGTGTAGAGGTTGATGAGCAGAGCTGCTACGACGACGAGTAGGCATAGCAACGGGAGGCTGCTGGGACGGCGGGTTGGGTACTCCAAAGAAGCCGGCCGGGGGGATGCCAGCACCCATAAACGGAGCAGGCACGAAACCGTTGTTGGGAAGCATGCCTGGGACACCATAGGGGAACTGGCCACTCCAAGGACCGACCCAGCGGCCCGGAGGCATGAATCGAAACCCATCAGGCTGGTTCTCATTCGGAATGCCTTCTCCGTTGGGACCAGCACCAGAAAGAACATGCCCGTTAGGATCCATGATAGGCGGAGCAGGCGGAGCACCCATAGACATTGCGGGGGGGAAAGGCATAATGCCAGGCGCCGCATTGGGAATACCGGTAGGTAAACCGTGGGGTAGACCATGGGGCATACCGTTGGGCATACAATGAGACAAACCACTAGGCAAACTGTTGGGCATACCATTGGGCATACCGTTAGGCATACCGTTAGGCATGCCGTTAGAAAGGCCGGCAGGAAGACCTCCGGGAATAGCATTGGGAGCACCGTTGTGGATGCCTAAACCAAAGGTAGGGGGGTAGGGCAAAGCCATCATGTTCGGGTTAAAGCCATAAATAGGCTGGGGGGTGAACGTTGACGACGGGAAGCTAGGGTAGAAGGCATTGTGAGGCATTCTAGAAGCATGAGGGAGCTGTGAAGCCGAGACACCATCGAGGTTAAGCTCACGATCACGCATGAACTTGGGTGTGGGGGAAGTGATGGGCTTGGCGTTTGGAACAATCCGGCCACCAGCAGTAACACGAACATGAGTAGGAGATACAACAGCCTTGTAGAAACGTTGGAAACCTTCTTCCTTCTGGGCAGCAGCTAAGCTCGGAGGGGCACGGAACTCGTTGCCTGGACCCTTAGAGTTGGACCTAGAGGAGTCACCCGAAGAGTGACGGAGCCGGCTCATCTGGAAGCTGGATTTCTTGTTGAAGGGGCCTTCTTGAGATTCGTTCATCTTGCGTTGCTCAGAAGCCGATTCGTTTGACGATTCGGAAGCGCCGCCGATGAGAGCCGCTATGAATCTTGTTAGCCATTCGACCTAAATAGGAAATTACATGGCACGGATATAATTGTGGAGCAAACTTACATAGGCCGTTCTCTTGAAGAGGCTTGAAAAGGGTTTCGAGGAACTTTGGTTCAACTCTATCAGGACGCAGACGAATGATATCGTCTTGCGAGTAGGTCATCGCTGACATAGTGGTTGGGGCCTGTATAGGACGAGAACTTCAGTAGTTCAGATGCCGATAAAGACTAGGATAATATGTAGATAGGGTTAGCTAATGTCGATGAGATAAGATGTAAAGTAAAGAGTGTGTATCGAGTTTGACGGTATTAATCAACATTTTTATATATAGTGATGTAGTACGTACCCTAGGCGGAAACTTTGTATATGAAGATTGACAGTCACAACTTGCGAGTGACGATGGAAGTTGGCCACTATCATCATTAACCATCATCTCACTTAACAATTAGAGAGGTTGAACGAACTTACAGTGATATCACGGACGGCACGATGTATTTGAATGAGGGTTGTTGTATCACAGAGGTGATAGTTGGATCTGGTTGAGAGACGAGGTGATTCTTATCAAAACGCGAGCGAGCGGTGATGGTAGTAGATGAAACAAGGTAAGGTACAGAGCGGCAGCACACAAAGCCGATGTACTATGAAAGAGACTTGATGGATTACAGAAATGAAATCTTGATGAGAGAGTTTTGATGATGGAAGTGTGCTGAGGAGAAAAAAAAAGAAGAAGAAAGGAAGAAGTTTTCAAAATTCAAAGCCAGAGGGGGGACGGGTATTTATACCCAAGATTTTGTTTAAGGAAAGAGCACAATGAAAACAAGGCATACCTCTTCTTTCCAGCAGTGCAATGTTTTCATAACAAAGCAGAAAAAGAAAGAACAACTGTATCGCCCCTCTTCTGAGTATCATATATGCGAGTTCCTGCTTCTAATGGCATACTAGCTATGTTTACCGTTTCCTAGATGGGCCTATGGGGGACTTACGATAGAAGTTAGACTCCACAGTAAACACAGATACCGGAGCTAGAACATTCCATCTATTATGTGCTAGTTATCATGATAGTACGATGAATGCTGAAATAGAGCATGGCATGGGTGTACATAGACTAGTTTTGTCAACTCTAGCCTATTGGCTGCATAGTGTCTTGATGTAGCTTTCAGCTTTGAGCTAGTGTCGACAGCTATGCTAGCCAAGGTCTGGAACATATGTAGATAGACAACTGAGTAAAGCTTTGTTGAAAGCTATGTATTCTTAGGTGCCTGTATCGCCAAGCAGTTGTCTCTAGTTGGTATATTAATTGCGTGAAAAGATGGAGTCTATCGGCATCTATATTACAAATGAGTATAGCTAAGCACTTTGAGGGACTGAATATGTCATGATATCAAAATAGTATGGTTATGTGAACAACATAGTCCATGGCTGATAGATAAAGTTCATCTTGAAGGTTCATAGGGAAGTATTTTATCAGTCATGAAAAAGGAGAACAGATAGTACGTGGATACGAAATATGCTCCTAGACTTTGATGAAATGTATCGACAAAATTATATTGATGCTTTCTACTAGTTAAGAGATGTAACGATGAGTCAAACTTCCTGATATCGCTGTCCATTCAATATCCAAAACCTGCCATACTAAGTGCCAGAGTAGTGTGATCGAAAACGCCTATCCTGTATAGTTCCTAGCCCTGGTTTCTATGGAGAATTCCTTATACTGATGGCTACCGAAAAAAAACAAAGCATCAATACTGGTATGGAAAGGCATAGAAGCCATGAGGCATAAACAAGATGTTCATACCGCCTTCATTCTTTCCTATGTAGGCCAAATTTGGTATTGAAAGAGGCACACTATGTGGAAAAGTCACTTGGTAACCAACTCAATCCGGCGGTAAAATAACGGAATCAAGAATTGATACCGGTATCAAAACAAACAAGCCCAATTGGCAGTACCGAAAAGGCTCCACTTCGTCATAACAAACGCACAAGAGTATATTATAGAAATTGCAAGATGAAATGACCAGATAACGATACGAGGGAATGCTCAGTCATCTCCACTGTCTGGCTCTGGATGAGGGACAGGAGGACTAGGAATAGGTCGCGGGGTATCTGTTTTGTTCATAATGTTCGCCATATTGACTGAGTAAGGCGAAAGAAATGCTGATCGGAAGCTTGATATAGAATTGAAGTATGAGTTGAAAGATAATGAAAATATGGATGGTTTGAGCAGAATAACGGCGATATTGGTTCGTTTTTATAATAAATCAATAATCATGCCGTCCTTGTTACCCCTCCATGATGTGGCCTAAGCTTAACTTTCCACTGCGTCATGAGTTGTGGATTATATACTATCCTGGAAGTAACTCCGCTCGCAGATGACTAGATTGATGATGAAAATGTCACTCTTGAGTTTGTAATCAACCTTGATGAGTCTCTATGCATCACGAATGGTATCTTTATCGATAGTGCGTATGGTTGTTTACCTATCATAGTTAAAGTGGCATGTTGGTTGATAATACTTTAATAAGGCAGGGACGGCTGCTTGAGCCACAAACACAGCCTTTGTTTATCTACTACTAATGCTGCTCGCTGCTCGGACCGCCTTAAATAAAACTGATATGATCACGTAGTGTCTATATGTATGGTACACTGATGATATCAGGTGTATGCTGTCCGATTAGGGAGGTATACAATAGGAAAGCATGTGGCCGAAGATACACTAGAAGCATGTTCCATCAAGCCCTCAAGGTGTCAACATCAACTTGGCGTTGTAGACTTACTTAGTTATTCGCTCGTGGGGTGCATGAAAATAGCAGGGGGGAGAGCCCAGGTGACTGTGTATAAGTCTAGCACGGCCTCTTCGAGATAGCTGGTGGATCACATTGGGTAGAATGACGAAGGTGAATGTCCTAAGACATTGTCGTATCTCCGATGGGAGACCGGAGTAGTTATCACCGTCATTCTGTCTTGTGCCTTAAAGTGGCATGTTAACTTTATATTTGATGAGAAGTGTCGCTATAGTGTAATACTACTGTTGAAAAAATGTAATAAGAGTTATTCGAACATGTCAATCTCAAACAATAAGCTTCTGTTTTTGTTCCACAACCGAACTACTAGGGCTTTCAAAGTAGAATCCCGTCAACAATACAAGGATAACCTAGTCGTTTTCGAGATAATTCAATCCAAAAACGTGGTCCATAGCGCTTAGTCTCATTCGTATGACAGAACTTGAAATAAGCCATCACATCACTGAAGCTGTATATCAATATCATGTCTAGGTACACAACCCAACAAAAATAAAGCCATATAGTTCCTATAAATCAATTATTCAACGCAGTTCGACTATTTGAAGTAATCTAAAGTGTATCATCTCTCATAAGTCACGTTGAGCACAAAACTATGCATACTAAGCCCGTCATAAGCAAACGAGTGCTATAGGATGGTGATAATGATCCCTCACTACGTTTAGACTTCAGAAGGGCTGCAAATTAGATCTGGAATGTGTGTGAATATAATATGTTAGCCTAGTTATAGCGAGTTCTATAGTAATGTATTATCGATTAAGACTAGGTCCGTCCGTGTTTCATGAGATATAGACTAGTTGCGGAGATATGGAATATACAGTGATCTGAGATCTCTTCTGGGTGGTTTGAAATAGTCAGATATCCTTTACTTTATTTACATAAAACATTATGGATGCACAAACTGATCTATCTACCTGTGTTGAACGACCAAAGCGGGGAGATGAGAGACATTGACATTAGAAAGTCACAGCAAGCATATATTTCTAATCTTGATTTCATTGAACAAGATCTCATCATCAACACCACGACAAGCTTCTAATAAACAATTATCAAGTGCTTTAGCACTTGATACTCATGAATATGGAATACTAAATTGTGCGCATTTTAAACCCACACCTCGTGGCGTTATCACTATAATATTGTACACACCTCTACCACAAAAGAGGGCAGGAGCCGTGAAGAGACGCGGTTCTTGCTATTTCTAGTCACGATACGAGCGGGTGCCAACTTTGCCTGGCCAGCATTCTTTTCATGGACGAAATCAGTATCAGCCTCACTAGATTCGTTCTCAACAAAGTTGAAAGGGGCAGTTTCCACCGTATAATAATTCTTCTAGGCAACACATTTATGCGAAAAGTAGTAAGTGGGTTTATCCTACTATCGAATAATGCTTAGTCATCAACGAGACCTAGAGTGATTGCAAGAAGACTGGCTAGTCACTTCGTAGCCTTCAATTGATCGCAAAACGAGAATAACATTATCTATAACATCTTACATCAGCAAATACACTTCGATGGTATTTGAACAGACTGCAACCAAACACTGCATGATTCATGTTTCCCCCAAAGAAGTCGCCAAAAGGCTCCATACCCCCCCCCCCCCCCACACGGCCCTTTCCGGCAATTGAATCTTGGTTATGGCATGCATACGCTAGATAGACTGTCTGCAAGGTAAAAAGTTGGAAACATGTGAAAGCTTGCTTACTATGCAAGTCACTGCATCATGATAGTGGGAACTATATAGCTGTACTATAAGTTCGGCTATCCCAAACTTTTGGAGTCCACTTGTGTTTGTCTGCAGGGCTTGCATCGGCTTGCCATTATAGCTCCATCCTAATCCCTCACTAGTCGGATTTGGGGCAATCATAACTCCATGTTGCTTTCATATGTACATATGGAGATGCAGTTCTTGCACCAGATTGCCACAATGAAGGCTAGATGGAAATGCCGCTGCTTTAGGAAGTGAATAGACATAGCAACCTTTGTATTAGATAAGCAACCCCGTGGCCGGATTCCATCACGTGTTCTTATATATCTAGTTACCGCTACCTACCGAATCTTCTTCGGTCAAGCTTATCACCAAGAAGCCTCGTCAGTTTGTGCGTTTGATACTTTGTGTAAGCTGCCCCGTCCTAAATAATGTCACTATAAATAAACGCATTAGTCCAACAGTGGACAATGCTTTCAAACCATCACGCATTGTTGGTCATACAAATCTGTTTGACAACAGCATCAGCCACTTCAAGTATTCTCATATATCCAGTTACCCGAAGCTAACAGTTACTATAGTCCTCCTAAAAATTATCCCACTCACCACCAACATCCTAAATATTGCCAAAATGTCGACCCCTCTTACACCACACTGGAAACAGCCATCGCATCCTGAGGTGCAGGAAGTCATCATTAGTACAGATGGCTTTCTATCCAAGAGCCTTTCTCGCGTGAAGCTGCCTCCCTTCGCTGTCTATGCGAAGATGACTTGGCCACCCTGCAAGGAAGAACCGGAACATAGCTACGCTACCGTTCAGTTTGCCAAGGGTCGTCATTTGAATTTGAACAGTGATCTTCTGTACATCAACCACTCTTGCGACCCCTCTCTGGTAATACTCAGATAAACTGCCGGCTCTTGAGATTGGCTATCGTTAACATATATACTAAGATCTTCAATACTTCAACCTTTGAGATCCTTGTTGGGCACAAAGGCATAAACCCGGGAGACGAGCTTACGGTAAGTGTTGCTAGATAAGTGTATCTTATGTATATCCATTTAGCTAATTTAGCTAATTTATATCAAAGTTCTTCTATCCATCTACCGAGTGGTACATGGCCCAGCCATTCGATTGCCTGTGCGGAACGCCAGTATGCCGAGGTCGTATCTCTGGTGCCAACAACATGACTAAAGAACAGCTGGAAGGACTATACTTGAACGGACATATCCGTGCCATGCTAGAGGAACGGGATTCGAAGCTCACCGGAAGATCGATACCTCCGAACCATCCGCCGGCCGTCAGCTCCTATGATACTGGTGAAGCTACTATAGTTGAATCAAACTTTGATGGTCATAACGGAGCTGTCAATGGAAACACTAGCAAAACTCGGTATGGCCCGACGTCAAGAGAGCTTGCTGGTGAGATGGGTGGCGATACGTCGAAGGCCTAAGAGGGCAACTTGGCGCATGCATAAGCTACACATATATCTCTACGATTGTTTAGTTATTCTTTCGTAGTATACAGCTTTGGCCATGTTGCTCCTCCTTCGTTGCATACAATGGCTCAACCCATTGCACATTGCAATGTCAGAATATCGATTCAACATCGCTTTCTAACTTGTTAGACGTTGTTTTTTTTGTTATGATCTATTCTCATATATATATATACAGAACAAATATATTTATCAATCTATCAAATATACTACCCGGCCAACTATCATTCCTCGCAAAAAAATGAACCGTTAGCCGTCGGCAACGGATGAAACATAAAAGACTATACTATCTCCATACAAATCACAATTCTGAAAGACTTCGGCCCTCTAGGTCGTTTTGCCTCCCTTCTTATCAGCAGCCTTTTCAGTATTTGCTGTCTTATCGTCACTCTTGGCTGTAGTTTCAGTTACATGCTCAAGTTTAGAGCTAACACTTGAAATCTTGTCCGAGATTTTATCCTCAAGGTTATCCCACCATCGGGTCTTACGGCCTTCCTCTGTGCCAGCACCGTGAGCATACTTGCTCTCCTCAGCCTCCCATTCCTTGCGCTCGACGGTGCGACGGGCCAGGAAAGCACGTGCAAACTTCCATGCCTCCATATCAGCCGAGTTCCAGGCCTCAAGAGCGTTACGGATTTTGATATCATTAGCATCCTCCGAAGTACCAACAGAGAAGGCCTTCTTCAAGATAGAGATCTCCTTCGCAGCCCAGTCAATTTTGACTTCATCTTTGGACTGCTCTTTATCGGCAGGCTTTTCTTCTTCTTCGTCACCTTCCTCCTTTTCGGCATCTTCTTCCGGCTCAGCCTTTTCGACCCTCTTAGAAGTTTTCTTTTCCTTCTTATCAGCGCCAGTGACTTTACTGTTGTCCCATGAATCATGGATGAGCTCAGGTCCTTCGGATGCCTTGACGCTCTTCAAGGTTTCGCTCTTGGACTGCGGAATAGCAAAACCAAAGTGCCAGTTCAGATCAACGGGTGCATCCTTCTCGGCAGTAAGCCATAGAGAATGCGCAGGGGCAAAGTCACCTGCGATAGCTGACTTGATCTTCATCAACATAGAGTTTCTGGAAGCTGGTTCTTCGAACAGATCTCCGGTAACCTTTGTCAACCAGGCATCACGGACCACGAGTGTATCAAGAATCCACTTAATGTTCATATCCGTCTTGAGATGTACCAAACTCGCGAACGTGTAAGGATGCGGTACAGTTCCGATGGTGTAGATAGAAGTAGAGTTAACGAAGTTCTCCGGGGTGGTCAATTTCATGTGGTTCTTATCAGAACAAGGCTCGCAGCTGGGAAGGTTGGGTGGGCACGAGTTTGGCACAGGCGAAGCACTGCAAGAGACCAGATCGTTCGCGATATGCACAGCATTATTCAGGATGAGGGAAGTGTGTTCAGGCAGAGGTTTCAGCACAGCAAGACCTTCACTGAAAATGTTTTGCCAGGTCTGGTGTAGATGGCTGTTGATCAGCTCGTTGAGCTGCTTGAGGCCGTCCGCACGGCCAGTAGCGAAAGACTTAAAGATAGTGGCATACTTGTTTTCGATAACGGCAGTATCGTAGTACGCAATGGCTTTGGGTGTCTTATCCGCATTGAAGATATCATCTGGGACGGCCTTGAATATATCCTTGACCTCGCCTATCTGGGAGCTTCCAAGAACAGTCTTAATAGTCTTCGTTAGCTCTGCGCCGGCACCAACCAAGAGACCAGTGTCAAGACCACTGTAACGACTCATGCTAGGATATTCGCCGCGGCGCAAGTAAACCAACAAGGGATCTTCGGCCCGGCCCATTGGAAGTAGCGTGTAGTTGGCCAAGATTCCACCTCCCATAGTATCCCACGCCAACCAGCGCATCAGTTCGCTCTTGATTCCAGCGTCAAGATTTAAGCGTTGTACTTGGTCGTACAGTGGGTTGTTGGTCGCTTCAGCAGCGCTCAGGATAACGGGCAGGAAGCCCTTAGCCCACCATGCACGGCGCCATGTGAGCAACAGCGCGCTTTCAGCATCTTTGATGGCTACGTTCTTGCTATTACTTGTGCTATCGTAGTAGCAGTAGATCGGCGGGCGTGGCTTCAGCGGAGGCAGCAGCGAGCGGTCGTCGTCGAGCGTCAGCGACGATGAGTACGGCACCATCCACTTCCAATCAGCCCACCATGATGATTCACCGTCTGTATCATTCTTTTGACGAGGCGGGGCGTGTGCTGGGGCACGGAAGGGGTTTAGGGCGTTGGTTACGCCGTGCAAAGAGCCAGAAACACTGGGCAGGCTGAAGCTGCTGTGGTCGGCTTTGCCGGAGCCATCTGCCGGAGGTTTATAGAGGCCGGGTTTTCCGTTTCCAGCAGCAGTACCGCCAGATACAGTGGGCTGACCAGCAGATTCCGGTGGGACGCTGACGAAAATAGAGAAGAGGATGAATATCAATAGGGCGCACGCGAGCAAGGGAAGGCGTTTAGTACCCATGGCTGCAGAATATTCGGGTCTGGTCGAGGTTTAGCGCACGATATCGTAGAATTTAAGCTCGCGAATGCTTAGGTAGTTATATTAAAGCAGCTAGACTGTATTCGGTGGCACCTAGATAGTAATAGAGATGAGAGACGATATAGGCGGCGATCTCGATTTTGTCCGAGCAAAGCCGGCCAGGCTGATGAGAGCGGCGCTTATCTGATCCGCTATGTTAATCAGTTGCGAAAGAGATATTTTTATAGATATACAGCAGATTGTATCGCAGGGCTAGCTAGAAAGCGCCAATGACGACAGACATCGAATATCTAACAAATTTGATTGAAGCTTTATATATTAAATAGTGTGGTAGGAGGAAGAAAAAGGTCAATGACCTAGCTGAAGGTCGATGTAGAGCAAAATTAACTACCCAATATCACAAGCTCTGGCCGGCCTACTTTAGCACTTATAGTGTAGCAATACATCCTAACATAATACAAATGCTGCATTACGTGCTGCGCCCAGATTTATTGCCTGCCGCTTAGGCAGGCAATATACATCGCTTGTCCAGTTTCTAAATGTTACAGGGCGCCCCTTGATTCCAATCCTGAGAAAGCGCACTAAAAGGGCCCGCTGACAGCTGTCAGACAGCCCATCAAGCCTATATTGTCTGTTTTGACAGCTGGCATACAGCTGAAGGCTTACGACGACTTAAATAAAGTAGATGGATATCTCACATATATTTATATGCCTCTGATGAAGAATAACTGTAGTAGCAAGCAGTCTAAACGAGCGCCGGGTCGCTCGTTGTCAAACCAGTTGTGTTTGCGTCGAAGCGCTTGGAAGCGTGTGCGGACAGAGTTGCCGTTCGTACCGTAGCCTGTCGAGGCGCGGAGATGTTGCGCCAT
>RHLR01000165.1:0-33413 GCA_009806335.1 Davidsoniella australis
GAGGTCATGGCATATTCTAATGTAGTGTGTAGTGTACTAGCAAAAACAATATGCTAATAATTTTAAAATATAAGGAGGAAGTTCATAGACGAAGACGGCAAAGGTCAATATCGTCTGCAATATAATATGTGAAGAGGTTAATATCATCAGTAGGGATATCGAAATTTCCGAATAGACTACTCAGTCAGCTTTCTGCCATAGATATGTAGTAATCATGGTGGTGGTAGCCATTGAACCAAAACCATGTTTTGATATCCCTTTGGATGTTGATTATAGAAACAACAGTCAGCACACTAAAGTTAAGAAGCATCAAGCCTTAAATATCGGATAGCATAAACCGTATCTCTGTGCTCATCTACTGAATTTGAGGCCCGCGGCAATGAATAGCATCTAACCACCGAGCTACTATCGTCAATGTCTGTAAAAGTCAAAGTCTACCGGTGAGCCAGGGGCACAAGTACGATAACTGAAAGAATTTCACACCAATATCTTTTTTCTTTTTTTTTTTTTTTTTTTTTGCCTAGGAGGCCATGATTCCTAAACTGAGACCGCCTTCGTGAGATTGTTCGCTTTGTGGGCAAAGATGTGAGCCATGGGTTGGCTATTTGTTTTCCAGAAGAATTGTGAAGTCAGTGCAGCATTCGTACGAGAAATCCTTCTCAATTGAACATTGATGAAGTTTCAGGGTAGATAGACAGGCTAGACAGACAAGTCAAGAACAGACAGGTCAAAGAGAAATTCCCTTAGGCGTTCCGCGAGCCTGTTATAAATGAGCGTTTGCGAAGATTTAGTAAATTGTGCAGCAATCATTCCCTTATGCGTCCTGTACCTATAAGCTGCGCCGTATGATTACTTCAACTTGACAGAGCTTGTCACGGCTGGAATATGTTTGCCATGGCGAAGAGCATCGCAATGGCGTGCTCTGTGACACACAAGTTGTTTCTTCGATATTTAGCAATTCTTGGTCCCAAGCGTCGTTGCAAAGTTGCAGCGTGGTGGGGGTGCGGATGCTACTAATGTAGATAGTATTCTAGAAGACCAAAGCAGCATTCGCTGCGCCAGATAGAACAATAGAAGTTTGTAAACGAGGCTTCTTGTATTTACTGCAACATATGGGTGGTGCAAGGGTCATGATGCGTATAGACAAACAAGACGAGGAGGGGTTTTGCAGGACCACGGGCCACCATATGCCTTGAACACGTATATTTTGTCTACAGAATCGCAGTCCATTACGAACCTACAACAGCGAATATTGGCAAATCTTAGCAAAGAGGGTGTGATGAGAAAAGCGGACGCTGCGCCGAACTGGAGACTGCGCTTTCAGGTGACGGAAAACTTGCTTGTCTAGGCTCTGGGTGGCCAGATGCTGAGACGTTGTCAAGCCATCTAAATTAGCGCTCACAGCATGTGGGGATATCACTAGAATTATCGACATATGTTATTGACATCTATGTGACTGTATTTATTTATCATTTCACGTCTTTATTTGGATCACGTGGATCCGACCCTGGTGGGTCGTTAGACATTGAGGGACCATAATGGCCCTCGAAAAACCCTCCTAATAGAGGTCTGGAAAATTACACAAGAAAAACAGGAAACATAGAAAACAGAAACGAGCAATGCAAAAGATCAAAGATATTAGATGAGGAGATCGGAGGGGATAGGAGCAGCACTAACCTGACTAAACTTTTCTCCCTTAGTCCTCCTAAAGGTTACGGGCATATGTCTACAAAGAAGTTTGTCTCCTTGATGAATTTGCAGAAATCAAGGGCCCCTTGTTGTGTGGTTAGGGTATTGTCTATGGTGGTGTGAAACGGTCTTCGTGAGAAAACCTTTGACAGACGTTTGCCCTTCTAGCAGAAGAAGAAGTGTAATGGGTCCTTCTTTTTCCCACAAGAACATGAATCTGTAAAGTTTAGTCCACAAAATCTCCGTGATGTGGTCGGGCTTTCCCGGCTCCGAGCAGCAAGTTCAGGCCAGAGAGTGGAACTCTAAGATCTGGCTGTGCGGAGCCGGGAAAGAGGCAAGCATATGCTGCTTGGTTGTTGAGGATGACTATATTTATAATGTTCAACTTGTGCATCTTGTGGTGATGGTAAATGTCATAACAAGGGTTATTAACCCAAGTATACAGTTGTCGTTGCCTGTACTTCCTTCCTATTTGTACCATTTAAGAAAAGATTACTATTAGTTACACAGTCCCGAACCAAACAGTTCTCTTCTCTCTAAGAACAAGACATATCATTAAATATTGGCTAAATTGGACGGGATGTCTTGGTAATTATCTATCGCTGATGTAAAGGACTTTTGTCGAAAGATGGCTAAACACCAGCCCTGTCGGTCCCGCCTTCATGAATTGAAATATATGCAGAATATATAAAAGTAGACAGTTTCCGTTGGCTCTCGGGCCTTTCATAACGTTCAAGCATGACGATTAAAACGTCCAAGCTAATAGTAGCACTATTGGCAACGAGCAGGCATTTCTCATGCACATACATATATATTGCGTATTATCATACGTCTACAAGAAGAGAGACAGAAGATAACCTGCTAACAACTAATTGTGTATAATTATTGAACTTTAGATACATACTTGAATATTGAAGTATGAAAATGCCCAAGGGAGGGAGTGATAAGACACCGTCTATGATGCTATGCACGGATGATCACCCGTCTGTGCACGACATATAGAAGCCCTTACATATACAATATATCCTTCAATATCTAGTTATCATTATTGTGAATTATTACTACATGCACTACTATACATGTCTAGATGTGATATATTCATACCGTTCTACGAATGGATCTTGAAAACAGACTTCAGAGGTAGTGACAAGCTAGTGGGGTTTTCGTTGTCTGCCCTTTCCGGGCTTAATGCTGCCATGCCCTGACTGTAGACTGGATCTTATTAGGGGGCGGAGAGCGAATAGGAAAGCATTAGCCATACTAAACTTCTTTTTTACTATCCCTGAGAGGTATTTGTAACCCTGCCGTCATTAGGAATAGAATTCCAACATATATTCGGATACCCTTAATATTTTTAGTCCCTTGGCTTCGGGTGTACAATAATCAACAATGTTCTAACGAGTTTCAATATACAAAGACGTACCTGTATCGTTGGAAACAGACCCTAGCTATGCACTCCATAGTACGTGTAATCTTTATCTAGGGTTGGTGCACATGGAACATGCGAAAACGCCGAGAAATCTGTAGTCCTTGTAAAGTAGCCAATTGGGATCAAATCTCCGACCCTTTCCTTTGAACCAGATTTTTTTTTCTTTTTTCCTTTTTTTCTCCTTTCGCACGTAAGGACACATGAGGTCTATTTCGGCGGTTCCAAAACTTTCTTATTTTTTTCTTGCTTATTTCTAGAAAGGTCCATACTTAATGTTAGCCATCAGTAACAACTAGACTAGGTTTTTTCATGCTGTAACTATGTAGGTATATCTTGAACATTGGGTAATATCTGACAATTAAGATGATACACTGTAACCACCAATCTGAACTCGTATATGGATATAAACGATAAAGACTGCATTTCTAGATTGCTAATCGGTAGAAGCTTTTGCTATGAACCATTTATACCAAGCTCCGTATGAGCAATTATACACGGGATTGTTACATGACACATCTTATCCTCTGAAATTGACTACGGAATTTCCTTCCGGTCACATTGTATAGAGGGGCAAAGAATATATTATTATGAGGAAAAGGACCCCATTCTTGCGCTCGAACACATTTTTAAATGACAAAGATATGAACTGACATAGAAAGACCAAGCTGTATCTTGAACGTCTCATTGTCGTATGAAACCTGCATGATGTAAGCTGGCGTGGTTCATGACATATATCTGGCTTGAGCAGAATTGGTTTATATCACATTAACCATCCTATAACCATAAACTATATGACATATTTTGCGTCAAGTAAAGGAGGGGATTGGGTTGCCATAAACGTGTGAAGTAGTTCAGAGTCAATACTGAAGATAAAAAGCACCCCAGACAATGTCACAAGCCTTGTCTTTAGATTTATTGGTATTGACCTAGACACATGGGATCAAGGCCTAATTCTCGGAGAAAATACATTGGAGTTCAAAGTCTAAACTTTACGACTTATATGCAAATTTATACATGATGAGGCTATTGATGGACGGCTATGCTTATGGTTAGTGATACAGTTTAACATCCTACTACGACAGGCGAATGAGCTCATCACAAACCCAGCTGATAGGATTTAGGCCAACAAAAACAAGTTTCAGAACGGCTTTCATTCAGTCAGGGTCTTTCTGATGCCTGATTGTTTAGTTACAGGGTTCAAACACGCATGTAAGTCGTAAGAAACTCTAATAAAGTAGGCCTTAGTTTATATGTATTTACTATGGTTAGGAAATGTGTTTCAATACAAGGGCTCATGATATATATCTGTAGAAATATAATATCCTGTCAATACCTACAGGCCTGTTACGTCTCTGTATGGGGCAGTTTCTCGATGGAATCTCCGCCACCCACCACGTCGGGTCTATTTTCCTTGTTTGACTGTATAGCAGTCAAGATATAATGTTTGCATATGTGTCTAGTTTCCTAGCAATGCTATAGCATAATCGACTAGCCTTGATTCTGGAATATAGGTTAGGTATCATGAGGTTAGAGAAGCTAGGAAAAAATAGTGCTACTACAATGTGACGAGGTTCTCTACGTATCTAGACGCGGGATATCATGTGGCTTGTATCAGCAAAGTAACACCTCGAGAGTCGTCTCTTCGTGTTTCTATCAATCCTCAGTATTCTCAGTTTTCGCTATTTCTGTCTTTTCTCATTCTGCTACTTCGGCATAGACTAGCTAATTCTGGTCTTGGTATATGATCTTCGCTCACATCCTTTTCCCCTTCTTATGGACCCCCTCCTCCCACGACCCGAGATCCGAGCTAAGGGAAAGTGAACCACCCCACTTCATTAATGAAATTTGACATATCATTGTTATGGCGTTGCAAGTGTGAAAAAAATAAATCACGATTACACATACGATAGCAATGAAGGCATCTCTCTAGCTTGATGCCGCTTGTATAGCCCTCTTTTCGGAAATACGATGTCTTGACTTGGGCTCACATTTAGGAGAATTTACCTTGTATGTGTGCTAGTTCTTAGAAGATGAAATAATCAGACTCCATCAACGCCCTGGGTTTTGAAGAGGTAATGGATCCCATACTACGTTTCGTCTAGGATGAGTTTTTATTAGTATGGGTGGCAGCCTGTTTAGTTCTTGGCCTGTATAGTTGAACATAGGAAATGTACACTCCCTTCAAGCTATCAGGATTTCAGAATGTGTACATACAGATAAAGAACTACTAACTTGAAGTAAGATGACGTCCTGGCTGTTAGTTATTCGTAGTATCTCTCATGCCGCCTTGACATGCAGACCTTGATATTGGATATTTTGTAGCAGGGCCGTGGCACACATGTTGCACACCGCTTAGAAACCAAGGAGAACTACGTACTACTAGCTGCTTCTTTTATCATTTTTGTTTAGAGAAAGCATCAAATTTGATTTGATCTTCATCGGAGACAAGAGGACTGACTATCTTTGCCTAGTCTAAGCAAGTTGGAACTGGGATATGCTCTCTCCGTGCACTAAATAACAGGTGGGCTTAATCCTTAGACTTAGATTTGTCTTGGTTTGACATAACGGGAAAAACTCACATCCCGATGTCCGAAGTTTTACAGATTGATCCGGTAGCCAAACCACGTAGTATTTATGTTAAGAGATGTACGTTAAAGTAACCTGTTCGTTTCTAGCTAGTAGTGGCTTGTAGATTCGTTGACCTAACAAGCGCTGGAGCTGGAGGGAGAAAAGGAGAGGGGGATAGGACTATAGACGCTAATGCTTATTCGGTGAGTAACAGAGTCCGTTCGGCATTTTTCTACTGGAAGTAGTATCAAAGCTCTCAGAGACCCAGGGAAGAGAGAAAAAAAACCCCGAGAACTGCTCAGACTTGACGCTAAAGACTGTACTAGTGGCAAGTGCCTGGAGAGAACGAGAAAACTAGATTATGTATCTCATACATACATACACACACATTGGATATAAATATGCTTGAGAGAATGTATAGTGTTATGAAGAAACCGGAAAACGAGTAGAGGCAAAAAATAGATAGATATAAAAAGTGCATTTTATTTTTTGAAAAAAACCCAATTATATAATCGTCTAACTCGGTATCAGCATTGTTTTCTCGAAAGCACACCATGACTGTATATGCTATATTTCTTATTATGATTCTGAAGGAAGAGCATATGCAGCTAGTTGGTAGCATACATGTATACATTACATAGATATATTACATACTTACTCGACTAGGGGGCTATGGCCCAACTTACTCGACGTGCTGTTGCTGTACTGCTACTGATACAGGAAATAAATATGGTGTGCTGTTGCATGCATGCATCAGGAAGTCGAGAGAGGAATGAAATGCTACGGCAAGGTGATGGCAGAGATGCAGCCTTGGAAATAAGCAAAGAAATAGCATTGAAGGAGGCAATCGATGACGATAGTCAACAAGGTCAGCAGGAAGACTAAGAGAGCATATACATATGTAAAGCTACGCAGATGTGGCACTGCCGCTATATGTGACTTGTGCTATAGAAGCATATAATATAGCCAAAATGTAGCTTCCCGGGCCGCGAAGCCCAACCAATCCAGGCAATGTTCCGTTTACCTGATTCGGGTTTAAGAAGCAGACTTCGAACAATGCATTCAAATGTTGTGAATACAACGTAGATGTAGATAATGGCTAATATCTAGATAGAAGAATGTGGAGGTTCACTTACTAGGGCGATTGATAACACAGGGTATTTGGCCCCCGAAGTTTAGATAGCCTAGAAACGGTTAGAGAGACGACAAGAAACTACTGTGTAATTTCTCTGGGACAACTGCAAATAAAGGATATGTACCTTTTTTTTGGCTTTGGCTTTGGCTGCATATGAAACTGGAGGTCAGGTCAAATGGCCGACCCAAGCAGCTGGAAATAACCCACAATCTGGTCTGGTATAAATAACACTGCCTGTCTGTATTATTGCTAGTTTTGCCGAGCCATGTCGCAGGCAAGGCCAAATATTGGAAAATAGCCAACAGTCGGTAGTAGTCACTGCAACGATATCAAGGTAGACGACCTACCCCCTACCCACCCACATCTTGGTGCTATATAGTGTGGTGACATGTAGTATAATTGTATATACTTAATACTTGATAGCATGTAGAGGTACTATGGATTTTCGGCTATCAACATACGCCCCATACCTATGGGAATAAGTCCATAGGCCGTCACCTCAGCGACCTAGGACAAAGTTGATTCTGTTGTATATCATCCTCAATGTTGGTTGGTGTGATCTAGGTCTATCTAGCAACGTGCGGTGTCTCTTGCGGCTCACCAAATATATATACTATAAGAGACAAACTAGAGCGAGATTTAGCCTTGCGGCTTCTATAAAAGCGAAACAATTAGATAAGAGCCCCCGAAAGTGGCCATAAGAAGTGTAGACTAATGACGAGGCCGTTTTGGCTTCGTCGGTTATGTCTTGCTAGTGCTATGGATTTGCCGATTGTCGATCTGATCGCTGCTACACGAAAGCATATTCAAACGAACCAATCATCACGGTTGCATGCTAACGAACAGGTTGAGTCGGGAGGCTAGGCGACTCAATAGTGAGTAATTAGACTATCATGAATCTGTGGAGCTGAATAGCGCTTTCCAGACATGACCAGATGTCGTGAGAAAATCCGACCAGAAGGCCCTCTTCAAGACGCTATCCCGGTAATTGATTTCCTCGCATCGTCAGCTGATTCTAGCCAAGACGATCTCTCTCCCACTGTCCGTTCAGGTCACAATGATTTGATATCTGGGCGCCTGAGCTAGGCTCTTGCTGTCTATAGTAAGGCAATAAGAGGCCTGGCACTTTGTAGAGGCTTTCAAATATTCTTAAAGGCCGCTTATTCCAGATAATATTACCCTTAATACTGGGTTATTATGTCTGATCGCGCTAAACTAGCTATTTATCATTGTCTATCTGCAAAGACGTTTGTTTTCTTCTGATATTCCTTGCCATTTGACCTATTCGGTGCTATACAAATGTAAATTGAAGAGCCACTTTCTTGATAGCTAGCGTCTACAAACGGAAACGATAAATGGTGGCCGAATGAACAAACAACAGACTCCGAACCAAACTCACGGAATGTCTGGGTCTTTGGATTCCGCGAGAACGTTCATTCATGGCCTAGGCTAGAATACGAATAATTGTAAAATAAACGGTTCATGCAAGAAATAGAGAGCAGTAGAAAAGAAAAAAAAAGAGAGGGGCGACGACAAGAGGACGGTCTCAAAAAGGAAAGGAACAGAATGAGGGGGGGGGGGGGGTGTAATATAAAAAGGATGCTGACATTTTATATTTTAGTTGTATACGTGTGTATAGGTAAAGCTCAACTAGTTCGAAAAATTCATCCATACTCTTCTTCAATATTTTCCCTTTTTTTAATCTTCAATACTAAGATGAGGCGACCAATGAGCTTTAGTTTTCCTCATAGAGGCTACCCAACCATCTCACTATACTGTTTGATAATTGATAAGATAATCAGTCACTGTCTTTTCCAGCAGAACCGATTTTCGTCCGTGATATAACTAAGATGCACGTACTCATCACAATATACCAATTTATTGCGGTGGTACTTGGTAATTTGACTATGTACATTGAAAATATTGCGCTTTTATCACTCAAGCTGACACAAGCATAATAACCCTGTACTAGGGTTAACCACTTAGAACTGGATCAGCCAAGTCTTCAAGATAGCTTTCTCAAGTCGGCTCAAAAGTTCCACCCGACTAAATCGTTAAACTACAACGATGGTTAGGCCAGCAAACGAAGCCATAGGCCTAGATCCTCTCGTGCACACAGACAATTTTTTTCATCCATCCTTTTCTTTCAATTTGCCCTAGGTTCAGTGCGTGAGCTTGTTTTCTTCTCGTTCGTTTCTTTTTTGGAGGTATGACTGAGCCACACCGTGACTTCTCACTATTAAGGAGCTGTAAAAAAAAAGGTAAGGAGAACCGCCACAGATAGTCTGAGCAGAGCTTTCAGCCCTTCCACTAGAGCCAGTTTGTGCTTTTTTTCCCTTTTTTTTTTCTTTTTCAAAAGAGTAGGTGCTTAGCGGCATGGTGTCCATCTATTGATGCTATGATGTAGATAAAATAAGAGGAAAGAGCAGGACGGAAGGAGAAGAGCTAGTGCAGTTCTTCACTAATTTACTACATATTGCTCTACTAATATATAACCCGTTTTGTTTTGTTTCTGGTACATACAATTACCTAGCCTCCCACTTGACCCGAAGGTGATTTGTACTTAGGTCGACATATTGAATCTTGGAACTAACTAGTAACTTTATTTGTCTACATACATAATATAGCTGCATTGATAAATGAGCTGTTATTTTATCGAGGCCTTGAGGTGGTGCAACTTAAAATGACGAACAATAAAAGAACCAAATAAATGCATTTTATTGGGATATAACTTAATAATTCTGTCTTTTTTATCTCTTTGCTTTCTGATTTAGTTGGCTGGCTCTTTGATCTTCAAGACAGACTTTCTATTTTGTCTGAGCCCTGCTTGCTGTAAAGGGAAAAAAGAAGGAAATAAATGGGCTAGTTATATAATTGTATTTATCTTACAATATATGTAGCGTCAAATCTTTTTTATAATGTTTTTATAAATTTTTTTTTACAACCATGCCTTTGGTATTCCCTGCTACCGGTTAGTTGAAAATAAAGACAGAAAAAAAAAGGTCTGAGACAAGAACAGACTGACAAGGTGCTACGGCTCGGAAAATCATACACTCGCTGACTTGCTGTTAGTACTACATTTTGTCTCCCTTGTTTCCTTGCTATCAGAGCTCCTGCTAGATACGCCCCCTTCGACCTATAAGACCCGACCTCCATCCTCATTCATGGCTAGATGGCTTTCTTGATCCGGCTTTGGACATCAATATTCAGACTTCCTGTCTTCAAGTCTTCCAAGTCACCTATATATTCTGTTTATAGAGAACTCACATTTATCCGTTCAAGTCCTCCCTCTGTCTCTTACACAAGATTCTATTTGTACCGTATATTATATTATCCTTCAGAATATTTACTACAAACTCTCTACCTCTCACCATACGTAAGTTCCAAGATATGTACTGATCTCCTTCGCGGACATCTGCATAATCTTCATAGATAGATATCATCATGCTAACATACTCTCTACAGGTCTTCATTCACTATGTGCGATTTCACTAAGAACTACTATGTCTACACATCGTGCATCGATCCAGGCGCCCACTTCTTCAACACCTCTGTTGACGGCAGCAAACAGTCATCATGCCCACGCGGTCCACATGAGCGTTATATCGTGATTCCCGGCCACTGCCCACTTTGCTCGTGCTGATATAATCCGAGTGTCTCGAGTTATTCGCGCCTTTTCTTTCTTTCCTATGTCTTTCTTTTTCTCACGGCCTCATGACGACATATTTTCTTTGCTGTTTTCGATATCGCAGCCTGTTCAAGTCTTGCTTTTGAAAGAGCCTCATATGTGCCTTTCTAGAACAGCCCAGCGTCTGCATAGCTTGTTTCTCTGCGTCTTCTTTTGATTTATTCTCAGTAGCGTTGCTCATTATCTCCTTCTTTGAATTCGTTTCACACTATTCCCTTGAATTCATAGGCAAACAAATGCGCATGCATATTCGTCCCTTTTTAAAGGCCATAGCCTTCTCGTTGTTTCTAGGCTCACTGATCTTGAACATGATTAGGCCAGTCTTAATTAGCTAGGGAAACAGAATTGTTTCTTTCTCTCTGAGCCCCTCTTGCTGATACTTTCAGCCATTTTTGCTTCGTTTTATTCACAGTATTCGCTCGCGTTTCCCATACGCTATGCTATGGGCTTATTTTTGTTGCTTCGCACTCGGGCTCTTTCTCTCTGTCATTGTTATTACTACTATTATTGTTTCTATTACTACTGTTATCTTGGGAACTGTTCATATTCGGGGCGTTTAGAATATATCATTTACTATTATCACTATTACTGCCATTACCATTAGCCACTTACCACTTGCTCACAGTATAGCACCAGTCAGCATTTCCATGTCTCTGCAATCCTCTCCAATGTTCTATTTTCTCTTCTGATCCCTTTTTGAATTTGTATAGAATACCGCATTCTCCGATGTGGTTCCCAAGTAAGCGGTTGGGACGGTTAGAGCGGTTAACTATACTATACATACACCTACTCAGCAGTCTTTGGTTTACGAGGCCCGACAAATGTAACATCACAGCCAAGCACACCATCATTCCCATGATGCATTGTTGGCGCCTAGGGCGTAGATATCCGGGATGTATCATTATACTGGCTGTAGAAGCTAGAAACGGCAAGAAAATAGCACACGATAAATTTGATACATGCGGACAAGGTGGCAGCTCTGCAGTGTTCCGTTATATCCACCATGTACACATGTACACCCACACGCGGACAGAATGCCATATTTTCTGTTATTACTATGTGCCGTTTTTTTTCTATCACTACTAGTATTACTACTATCACCACTATTGTCATAATCACTTGGGGCTATAGGACATGATACGGGCCATCCTTGGTCGTAACATAATCAGTCCCAAATCGGACACACAATGGACCACAGCGTGGGGACAGAGGACAGAGAGGCGCACATATCTGTAATTTGTCTGAGTAATCTGCACCTAGACTTCCCCTTCAGAGGAGCAATACTGGCAAATCTATCCTGCCAGAGTGTAACACTTGTCCCCGTCTTTGTCCGTACCCCGGCCACTGTCTCCTATGCTAAGGGTCAAGAATATTGCCCCCCCTTTGCTTTGAGAAAGCCGGAAAACCCCCCAAAAAATAAGTAAGAGTGATGATCATAAGAAAGCAAATGTAATATCTAGTTATAGGGTGTTTGTCACATAATTCTGTCAGATGAAGTGGTTACTATCAACATGATCACGCAGACCCTCCCTCATCCCGAGCGACATTCTGATATATGTCATGTTAATATATTGGCCTCGTCATATACCGCCCTGCACATACCATCACATACAACATTCGCATATATGTGGCCGCTAATATTGCATAAAACTACGTCTCGAGGGCAGGGCGGACACGCAACTAAAATATAGTGCGGACAAATATGGCATATACACTTGAACCATAGTAACATAAGTTGTAGTACTGTTGTAGAATTTCCTATGAATGCGTTGTCACCTGTAATCAAGAACCCGATAAATACGGTAGGTGGACGCATTCTACAACAATGAGCAAAAACCAACGCCCGTGACGCCAAGCCTACGGGTATTTAATTATATTAGAGGATGATGTAAAGACAACAAGAAATATTATGGCACGGCAGTCGTAGGAACATCATACATATATGCAGCACTTCAAGTACTTTTATCCTGGTCATTAAACTAGGGTCTGATTAAGGACAGTTATATGTAGTTAAAAATCCAATATAGAATGACTTTCAAGTCGCCATGAACTTGTTGATAGTATATTATGTTGCTACATATGGGAATTATAAAATTTTGTGACGTTACTATCTTGAGTGTGGCGGCCAACTCATAAACGCCTTATACTGTCACCATACTACGATTATCATATCAATATCACACATATATGATAGTACTATGACATCGCTAGCATAGTCAACAAACCTACGTCAACGAAGTGCTATTCACAGATGAGTCTAAGCCCCAAGAGCCAAGATTTGGGGACTCAGAACTCCTGCTAAAAGCTATCTATTCTTTCAACAGACCATATTTTCCCAATTCCCCGAACGAAGGAAAACAACACCAAGATAAGCCGAAATGTGTGCTAGTCTGCCGTCTGCGGACGTGACGTGATGTGAACTGTCAGTGACAAGGAGGCCCAAGCCCAAGGCTAAACCGCAAGTTGTCTATCATGGTAAGCCCATCTACAAGCAAGGCCTTATTATGTCGTCAATTTGAGGCGAGGCTAGTTGGGGCTTTGCTATCTTTTCTTTTATTTCTGGTAACATTTAACTTATACTAGTAGCATCTAATGACGACTAATGGCTTGGAAATTTTAGATATGTTATAAAATATAGAGAAGACGAATGGCTAATTTCATGGAGCGTGGAAACAAAGCTAAAGCTATGGATGATCTTTGTCTCAATAAAAACCAAAAAAAAAAAGAATACGCGTGTTAGTGGGAAAACATCCTTGACTCAGACTACGACGTCCCTTATGCTATAATTTATATTAATATCGCATTTGTTCGCAGTGGACTTCTATAAGTGTCCGAGAGTACTCAGTCACAGCACGTTGCTTATCGAAATCTTGATAAGTAATAATATATCATCTTTGGAAAACTTTTCAATCTAGTTATGTATCTTTACGTTAACAAGTAACGCATTCCATGGAAAGAAGAAAAAAAACAAACCCCCAATTTCACTTTTTGGAATGATTCTTGTCAAACCACTCCTACTTCTTCGCTTATAGCCTAGAATTGTGATAGGCAAAAAAAAAAATGCCACAGAAACAGGATCCGAAAAAGGGATCTACTACAAAAGGCGGAACGACAAAGTTGTCAACTTGTGTGGTCCTTGTCATGTACTTTTTTTTTTTAATTCATTAATCTTATGGAGCTATAGAGCTATGAAGATGTCTTGTCATGTACTTTTCACTAGCAATCTTTGAGTTTGACACTCATAGATGGATCGTATTCCGAAAAGAAAAAGAAATAACCCATCTTTCAAAAGAGGGGCACAAAAAATGTGAAGGGACTGTCTCAAGGGAAATAAAACCTCACACCCTATGAGTTCGGTAACTGGGGTAAGTTCATGGCAAGTACGTACTCTACAAAACTCCATGATCGAATAAAGAGAAAAAATGAAAGTTACTAACTTGTTTAGCCTTAGTACTAGAAGTTTAGTCAAGCAGGCTAGCAAACAGAGTGCAAAACTTCACAATACTAGTAGCTGTAAGAATGTCAAGACAATTCTCAAACGTGGGGCAAGGGTATCCAACTCTCGGACTTGTCAAGTAAAGAATGTGCACGAAGGAAGAAAACCTACAGACTTGAAGGAACATTAAGTTCTAAGAAAAGACATTTTGCTTCTTCTTGCTGTTTGTTGGGATAACAGGTAATTAACTCGGCCTACTAATACGTTGCAAATCGCATTGATAGTCTCGTTACCAATCCCATATATCTATCAACTAACATATATAGTTATGTTGTGACAAGTCCCACGCGAGGCTTGCCAGCAACTTATCATAGTATATAAATAAATAAAGGAGCTTCCTTCTTCCCAAGGTGGTAGCATAGAATACTTTTACATTTCTCAGAAACGATCTCTTTATTCATTCATAAAAACTTAGAAAGAGGGGTAGGGGCCAATTAGACTAATCAATGCAAGCAACAAAAACTCAACGAATAGATAGTAATTCCATTAAGTCATGCTGCAATTTTGATAAAAGGAGGTTACTTGCCAAGATCACAACGTTTACTGACGTTCATCGCTAATTATGGGCAGTATCCCTCGGTCTCGGTCACTATCAGATGCAGACACAAAGAGTGTTGGTGTGCAACTATGATGTAGGAAACAGGAGAGAAATTCAATGCAATGCAACAGATGAACGCACTGCCCACGAAATATGCGCAGCATGGCGGGTCAAAAGAAAAACAAATTGGTGTCGTTGTGGTGGGTTGGTGTAAGTTCTGGGTCTGCGAGCCTGATCTGACCTGGTGAGTTCAAGCCCAGAAGAGAATCGTAATGAAGAGAATACTTCATCCTTGTGAATGGGATTTGTCTTCTTGTGGATAGTGCTTCCGCTCTACCCTATTCCTCTAGACGGGCTAGCATTAGATGGTGTCAGGCCTGACCGCTAATGGAACAAAGGCTAACAAAATCGGCTGTGGCTACTATCAACGAGAAACAGGAAGAAACGGATGCACTTGGTCTGGAGAGCATAAACAAAGTTACTGCGGGCCAGACTTAGCACCACCACAAGGCACGGCACCACCGGTGCGCTTCTCCTCAGCCTTGGCCTTGCGTCTAGCCTCTTCTTCGGGTGTCATAGCCAGTAAGGATAAGGCATGGATGCCGCCCTCTCTAGCCATCTCATCGCCGAGTAGAGTGTAGATCATGCGGTGGCGGGCTGCGGGCATCTTGGACTTGAAAGCCTCAGATGTGATGTGAACTCTTTAAAGTGTGTTAGTAGCTTGTTCTAGACCCATCATGTTGATATACAAATGTGCAGGGCTTGATGTGGTGTGGCTCGCCTATCTGTCTAGACGTATGCAGGGAAGGGAATGAATATTGGGTAATTATGATGTTAAGGTGCTGCACTGCGAGAATACACAGCTCAGGCTACATGTATTTCTCGCCAGTCCACAGGGAAAGGCAAAGGCAGTACTGCAGAAACCGTCATGCAGGTATAAATGGTGCGAAGACAGAAGGATCAGGCACATAATGCAGTTATAGCAGCGCGCTAAAGGCTGTGTGTAGTGTACAGTACAAGAAGGCTTATGTAGATGGGATCGGCTGAAGGTGCAGCACTTAATTGTTGACGAGCAGCAGGTGGCGTATTAGTTTAGTTTGGTGAGTAGCTTACCTGAAGTGAGTCTCCCGCGAGGTGCTCCCAATCATGGGCTTGTGGTGGGCGTGGAGGTGGGAGTCATTGTGAATCTCCAGAAACGAGGGTTTGAAGGCTACGGTGACCTGTATATAACTGTTAGCAGGCAGAACGGATAGTTTGACAGGGCCAAAATAATGTACCTTTTCGCGGATGATATCCTCCATAGGCGTGTTGGAGTCTGGCATTGTGGTCAATCTTCTGGTAGCGGGGAGACCCAGGGCGTATCTGCGGTACATGGCGAAAGAAGAAGAAGGGAAGAAGAGAGAAAAAGAAGAGGTGCGAGGCGGCGAGTAAGAAGCTAGGCTGTGGATTCTGCTATTGGTAGAAGAAGTGGGTTCTGCAGCAACGACAGTTTTGGCGGCAGTAGTAGCGATATCGAGAGAAGGCGAGTGAGTAGAGAAGGCTCGAGGTGAAGCAGACGAAGAAGACGAAGGCAAGCTATAGGGAGACTGGGATGGCAGGAGAACGGAAGAAGATGAAGAAGACGAGGACAACAGACTCAAATGGCGGCCAGGCCTGGAGATCTTTATGTCTGAAAGCTGGCGGCGAGCGGTTAGGAAGCGCAAAGAAGCAGAAGCAGAGACAGAGACAGAGGTAACAGCAGTAGCAGCAACACTGGCATCGGAAACGGACGACAACAAAGACAGGCCCTGCCCATGTCGTCCTTGGATCTGCCGTTGTCCGTGGCCATGGCCCTGGAAAACAGAGCCAAGGCCTCTAATGGCGGTCGAGAAAGAGCGGCGGTGGTGATTGTGCGTGCCATGCTTCGACTTCATCGACAGCCCAACGAACACTGTTCTTTGCGCAGAAGCAGCAGCAGCAGCATAAGCAGACGCAGAAGCAGAAGCAGAAGCATTGACGCCGCCCTGTCTGCACACACCCCGGCTAGCTGCCGTTACAAATGCGCCTGCTGTAGCCATCACCGCTAGTTTGAGTGAATGTTCCTTGCAAGGTCTGGCGAACCCTCGGCGAGAGTCTGTTGCTTTGTCTGTTCTGTTTGCAACTATTTGCTAGTTAGGGGGGGGAACGAAACGGTGTGAAAATGCGTTGTTCACTCCCAAAACGGGACAAGTAATAAATGTTGCAGAACGATAAAATGGAAAAAGAACGTAAAGGAGCAACAAGAACAAGCGGAACGGCCAGGGTATATCGATCAAGACCTAGGCAGACGAAAGATTCGGTGAAGAGGCTAGAAAGTAGAAAGTCGTTGGTTTTTTGTGCGTTTTTAGGCCCTTGACATTATTACTTTTTCGGCCTGTCTATTTATTTCCCTTCCTTGCTCTTTCTAGGGCAAACAGGGCTCCTGTTCACAGTAATAATAGAAGCTATGACCGCCCAAAATCAAAGAACAACGAAAACGCTTACGCTATTTGCAGACTACACTCCAAGGGGTATCGCTACCAGTCACACGGGTTAAGCAACCAGCTTGGTTTGGTACAGTTACAACGATATGTTTATATATTCTTGCATTTGATCTCTTGATGCTATTGAGACGCTCTACAGCCCAGGCTACCATCCAATATATGCCACATTGCACAGCGCAGCCAAGCTGTCGCCATCCGGAGCCCCAAGACAAAAGTTGACTGGTCACACTTGAACAGTAGTCGGTGACAGTCGATACACGATCAGCAACAAGACTAGAGACACACAAGATAGAACAAAAACACCCCCAAGAGACAAATAGGCAGCCCGACACCGACGCAGACGTGGCAGTTCAGCGCAGGGCTACGAAGCAATAGACAATAACTATTACAACTACACGCTACACCGTACACAAATATCGGCACAAAGAGACAGACCGTAAGTCTGATGTATATACATTGTATGCTGGACCGTGGGGGTAGAGTTTGACGCCATGTCTTGCAAGGAGGAAGGAGGCCAGGATTCCAGATGCTCGGGACGATTTAATTTAGGCCAGGAAAGCCCAAGAGGAGGATCGCAAGCCAGAAGCAAAGAAAGGCAGAAAAAGAAAAGGCGGAGTGGATAGATAGCATGGCAAGAAAGCGGTCCTGCCTTGTCTTCCTCGTTTCAATATATCCATGCAGCTTAGCTTAGCTTCATTAACTAGGAACATCTTACTTAGGCTTCTGTCCTTCTGTCCTTCTGTCCTTCTGGTGCTGCAAGATGAGGCAAGGTATGCACCGCCGTTTCAAAGTGCTTGCTTGAGAATTGAACAGCGTAGAATGTCGGTATAAGGGTACCATTCATTAGCGTATCGGCTTACTGCAGAAGCTTTTCCACATCAAAACGAACCATGGTTTTGTTCATGACCAAAATAGGGTTTGGGGACATATCGTAGGGTTAACTGGATGCGGCTCCGATTGTGCCTTTCGTGGATTCGTGCCTTGAGCTGTCATTCTATCACCATTTGCAGCTAACGTCAGCTGCCTTTTCCACTACTCACTAGCTTACCCGTTATGAGGGCGTCTGTGCCATCGCCCGAACTCACTCATCCATCCAAGCTATATGGGAACATCCTCAGCAATACCAGAAAGCAGAGAGACGGCCTTTTTAGGCGTCTTCGGCATAGACAAGCAAGAAGTCATTGTAAATCCTTCTTCAGAGTCTTCTCCAATTCGAGGACGAGCCCGGATAAAAATAACAACAGAAGAAAAGAAAAAAAAAAAGAGCCCCAGCTCGCGCATTCGCTTTTTGCCGCATGAACACCGACCGACCGAGAAATAAGGCATCATGTACAACTAAAACACGAGAAGCAACCATCTTCTTCGGCAGAAAAAAAAAAGCATATTAAACGGATGTCTTGATTTCTCTATCTCGCTCGATTTTAGCACTTTCATCTGCTATTCTCGATTATTCTGCAGTTATTCTGCTCTTGACGCTGTTCTCATCCATCCAGTCAAGTACAAGATTGACCCCTCCATCGACCCCTCCATCGTCTTTTTTGATAGCTGTTGCAGATCCCATCAGATAAAGTCGGCATCTGCATGACACATTACTACGCACTTACATACATAGTGTACAAGCACCACTACCGAGCCCATACTGCACCAAGCTGCCATATCTTTCTGAAAGGCCCGAACCCAGCCAAACTGAGCTCCTTTTTTCTCGGTAATCCGCTAAAAACGCACCTAACAGCTTCGTTTTGTCTTTTGTCCCCCTGTAAATCCTGGCTCTAACCAGTATTTTTACCTTTTTTTCATTTTCTTTCTTTTCGCTCTGTTTCTCCCCATATGTTTGCACGACACTCTATTAGGACTGCCGCTATACGCCGCCCGGCATCTTCCTTCCACTTCTCAACTTTGACCTCGGCTGCTAGCTTGGCTTCTCCTCCCCGCTTCCCGTCTTCCATCTCTAGTCTGAGCTGTTCCGCGCTTCTCCGAGCATCATCCGTGTTTCCTGCCGTCTCTGTCGCCATTGCCGCAAATACCTCGCGCTTCTTCTCCCGCTCTGCTACTAGCCTTTCTGCAGCCATGGCCTCTTCAACCACTCTGCCCAAACTACCGCTTTTTGAAGCTATTGCCAAGCACGACCCCGAGTCTGTGGCCGTTGTCCACTCCGTGTCTGGCCGCACCTTCAAGTACGGTGAACTGCTCAGTGATGTTCTGCGCGCTAGAGCTAAGCTGCACGAAGCTACCGGAAAGGAAGATCTGGCTGGCGAGCGTATTGCTTTCCTTGTTGAGAACAGCTACGACTATGTTGGTGAGTAATGCCCGCTGTTCTTCCAAGTTCCGGAACTCTCTCCGCTCCGGTCCAGCGCCACCAAGGAACCCGAACTAACTTATCTGCGTGATATAGTCACTCTCTTGGCTATCCTGGCTTCACGCTCTATTGCTGTGCCACTGTCCCCCGCCTTCCCAGCTGCGGAGCTTCAGTATATCCTGAACCAGAGTGAAGCCATTCTCATAATCTCTTCAGCCAAGTTTGCTGCCAAGGCCGCTGAGACACTCAAGACTGAACTGAACTCAAAGCCAGCTTATCTGCAGCTGGAGAAGCTAGTTAGTGGTGCCGCTCATGAGGTTGTTGCTCTAGATGGCAACGAGCCAGGTAACACTGGCATGATGCTGTACACTTCGGGAACTACCAATCGTCCTGTAAGTCTAACCATGCCTGAGTGGCAATGTCTTGGAGATTACCCGATTGTATATAGAGAAAACGTTACTTACATGCATTCAATATGAATAGAAAGGTGTGCTTATCCCCCAGTCTGCTCTGACTGCACAGGCCGTTGCTCTCATTGAGGCCTGGAGATACACCCCCGAGGACCATCTGCTGCATGTTCTGCCGCTACACCACATCCACGGCACCGTAAACGCCATCATCACGCCGCTGTTTGCTGGTAGCTCGATCGAGTTCATGTTCCCCTTCAACGCTGATGCTGTGTGGAAGCGCTTCCTTGCTCCCTTCACCGAGAACCCGGCCACCAAAGAAAAGATCACCTTCTTCACCGCCGTGCCCACCGTCTACAGCCGTTTAATGAGCACCTTCAAGACTCTTCCCGAGGAAGTCAAGGAGACTGCTCGCGATGCTGTCTCTCCTGTCAACCTGCGCGTCAGCTTCTCCGGCTCAGCTGCCCTGCCCACTCCTATCAAGCAAGCCTGGACCGATCTGAGCAAGGGTTCCGTGTTGCTCGAGCGCTACGGTATGACTGAGGTTGGCATGGCCCTCAGCTGCAGTCTCGCTAACGAAGACCGTGTCGATGGTAGTGTCGGTTGGCCACTACCCTCCGTTGAAGCTCGTCTCTGCGAACTCGACACCAACGAAATCATTGCCGAGGGACAAGAAGTCGATGCCGAGGGCCGCGAACGCTCTGGCGAGATCCAGCTGCGTGGTCCTACCATCTTCAAGGAGTACTGGAAGAACCCCGAGGCTACCGCCAAAGAGTTTGTCGAGGGCGAAGACGGTAAAGGACGTTGGTTCAAGACTGGAGACGTCGCTGTGCGTCGTGCCGTCCCGACTGCCGGCCATAGTGGTGATGCTTGGGCCCAAGGTTTGATGTACTTTATCCAGGGCCGCAAGAGCGCCGACATCATCAAGACGGGCGGTGAAAAGGTCAGTGCATTGGAAGTTGAGCGTGAGCTACTTTCACTGCCTGAAGTCTCCGAATGTGCTGTAGTCGCCGTACCATCGGGTACATGGGGCCAAAAGGTCGGCGCCGTCATCGTCCTCAACACCGAAGTGGCGACCAAGTGGTCTGCCATGGATATGCGCAGAGCTCTACGTGATCGGTTGGTCAATTATAAAATCCCCCAGACTCTAAAGATCGTCGATAGCATCCCTCGTAATGCTATGGGAAAAATCAACAAGAAGAATCTAGTCAAGGCTGTTTACACTGACGAATTCAGCGGCGACGAGATGTAAGTGGTTTGTTTTGTCTCATCGCATCTTTTTTGATCACGTCAGCAACATTCAGTAAGCAAATAACACCGCAAACATGTATATCAACTCTCAGACAAAAGGCTCGGTTTATCATGCCATATCATCTGATCTTTAGCCAGCCTCCCAGATTTGTTAAGTATATCCTGTAATATATAAACATAAACATTACATCATTCACGATCCTTCACAAATTTTCATGTGTTTACGTGGCCCTTCAGTTTTGTTGTTTATGTTTTGCGGAGTTCTATTTCGTATAGTATCAATAAAAGTGACTCTAAGACATGATTGCAAATCCGATAAGAAACAAAATGAGAGTAAAAGATAGTTCTAGCCTCCCTGATGTACATTAACGCCATACTGTAACAGCCAGAAGAGCATCCCCAATACTCTAGAAAGAGGAGCGCCCGCCGTACAGTTTCTGATATTTTTGTGACCGTTGTACTAGCTTGGATGTACCTAATATAGATACATGTTCTCCAAGCATTACAACCGGTCGATTTTTAATAAAGAGTTTTTTTTCTCGTTGGAAAACCGAATCTGTCTATCGGTGGTAGAAAGGTATCATAGTAATGTTGGTGACAGATCGGTAAAGATAAAAAAAAATGGTGAACGACTACATGATCGAGCTGCCACAATGTTGATAGGGTTCCAGTATTCCCGGCACTCCTATCATCATATACAGACTCCAGCCTGTAGCAGGCAATAGTGAGATCGAGGCAAAGCCTGGCAGTCTCAAGCTTCAGCTAATCAAGGATGCTGGTCATTTAAACGGTGAACTTGGGTCTCACGCGGGTGCTACCAACGTGGGCAGAATCGGTGTGACCAGAGAACTCAACCATATCGTTGGGGCTCAGCTTGAGAACCTGCTTGAAGCGGCTGCCAATGGTCTTGAGGATGTCCTCTCCCTTAGCAGAAGAACGGCCCTTGCCACCAGACACATCGCCATCACCGCGACCAGGAATATTGCGACCAGTGCTATGGGTCCAAATACCGATACGGTAAAAGGCCTTGCGAACGTTGACGACAACACCCATGACCTCACCATCGTCCTCGTCCTCAAGAGTCTCGCCGATGGCAGCCATCATCACGTGCATCCATAGGGTATCGATATCGATGTTGCGCTTCTCCTTGTACTGGTAAGACCACTTACCACCGTGCTTGTTCTGGGCATCCTCCCATTCAGGGCGGACACCGGCCTTGAACAGGTGGTAGTCGGACTTGTGAGCCAGTTCAGACACAGGAGCGATGTTGTTCTGTGGTGAGGGGAAAAGAGTGTGTTAGTGGGGTAGAACGCAGAGGGGGGGCTTAGTATAGCAGCAAATGCGGACTTACATAGATACCCCAGAACTCCTCGACAGAGTCAAAGGTAATCACCTCCTTCAGCAGATCGTTCCAGTTGTCGCCCTAGAATAAAAACAGTGTTAGCAATGGAAGGGACGTATGAAGTTCTTGGAATGCAGTGTACGTACCTTGCCGCTGGGGGGCTTGGTGAACCACAAAGTCCACTTGTTCTGCAGAGGGTGCTTCACGTTGAAGTTGTCCTTGTCGTGGAAGACAGTGACTTCCTTGCTGGGGTCAATAGCCTCGGCAGCAGAGATCTTCTCATCATGGGTCGCGTTGGTGGGCGAGATGGGAATAGTGGTCAGGTCGACCTGCTTGTCCATGTCGGTAGCCATTGTGATCGGAGTAGGAGGACGGAGTCGTAGGTGATAATTTAGTCTTCGGAGCGGGTTGGGGGGGTGGGAGAAGAAAAGAAGAAGGATTGATGATTGAGACTATGTAAAGAAGAGAAAATGTTGGGCGTCTTCAAGTAGAGAAAAATAGTGAATATTGTTCCGGATGCTGGCCACAACGTGCTGTTCAGATATATCCGCCGGGGACGAAGTGCAGCAATTACGATATGAAGGGGGAGGAAGGCACCGGTGCGATTCCAAAACAAACGAGAGTCAAAAGAGGGAGGCACGATAAAGATCGTCAAAGTTGTTGGAGGGGAGAGGAGAAGGAAGAACTAGGAAAGAAAAAAGGCTTTAGGTGGGCGGCGCTGTAATTAATACTAGCAGCGTTTACAGTGAGACGGATGCTGACTGACTACAATACCAAGACTCTAGACTTCTGGGGTTTGCTACAAATGGCTTAGGGCGGCAAGATCAAGGCGCTGCAGCAGATACAACTAAGGGTACAGTGTTGTCCAGCTTGTGAAAATGCTTTACTTCTACCAACTTCTACTACATTGCTCCATTCCATGTAAGCCCTCTTAAGTGTTTGGCAATGGCGGGGGTCCTAGCACAGCAAGAGCAGCAAGAGAAAAAAGCATCATCGACGACTAGACTCAAGCGCACGGCCAAGTGAAGAAGAAAACTCTGAGCCTGCCCAAGGCGGACTTTGTGCGGTTTAAACCCCATGGAATTTTCTGGTCTAGCTCCACTGTTCGCAGAGCATGCATTGGTGCGAGCCATCAAAAAGGCTAAATGGCACAGAGAAGCCCAGGTCATGCAGGCAGGGCTCGGCTGGAAATGGACTAAGCGTTTGCTAGCTTGGTTTGCGTGCTAGCTGGCTTGCCTTTTCTACTCAAGATGAAAGAAGCTTTTCGCTCGAGACAAGCTGGCCCAACTTGAAGCATTGAGAACGTCAAAGCACCTCGTCCTAGTGACCTCTAGAGCCTGCGATACGGACGGCCCTGTCGTCTCATCATGGCCGCTGGCTCGGCTAGGCAGACTAGGAGCCTGCCAGAAGGGCTTCTACCACCACGTCCTATCGATACAGTAGAAGTATAGAACATCGTCTACGGGTTGTCGGGAAAATGAACACAGCTGTAGCACGCTGACGCGCTGTGTCAAGATCGATAATTCGAGACGCCTCCATGGCTGATCTGACCCGACGCGATGTTTCACAACCCTCCACGCCGCGCTGAACCCGCAAATCCAAATATTGGAATGGCTTCTTTAGTGTTGGGGCTTGCCTGACATCTCAGGTTGGTGAACCTAGTTCTATTTTCATGTACATTTTTTGTGCTCTATTTTTATCCCTACAGTTACATCTAGCCAGATCGAGCTCGCGACGTCACTCCAGAAAACCTAGCCTGTTACTATGTAAATTATACTTTAATACAACACACATATGAGTCTCCCTAATTTTCTTTGTCTGGCTCGTAGAAGCTTCCAATACCAAAGAAGCGCACTATAGTTCACCTACTACTTACTGTTAGCCTTTATCGTGGCACAAGGTTTCCGAAAAGGGAAGACTAGTAAATATTTCAAAATACATCAATCAGATATCTGTAAGCCAAAAACATATCTCAAAAAGACGATATATCGTCTATTTCTTTGTTTCTTTACATTGCGTGCTATATGTCCAAAGTTATATTTTTATCCAAATCGAGCCTAGCTTAGTCCAGACATTCATTAGCTGTATTTCATTCACATTTTATATAAAGGTAGAACTACATGTAAATACCTATCTATACACATAGGACATCAAAGACATCATCATTACTAAAGTAGATATATTCAAAACTATAAAATTCAATTTAATGTACATCTTAGGAATCTTTGTAGTGTATCGATAAGTAATATTAATAATATTTGTATACTTGGCTCAATACACACAATTATTTCTGCTGAAAGTGTACAATTTTCTCTATCAACAATGTTTCTTTGACAAGGTCTCGGGTCGGAAACCATATTATACATTGTCACTCGAACAAAGAGCACATTATTAACTAGCATCAAACGCACAAAATGGCTTTCTTCCTCATGTTTCCCTTCATATACTTGTCATCTACACTAGTTCCATTTCCGGGTCTATCAAAAAGATCAAAGAAACAAAGAAGATGGCTGTCATGGTAGAAACTGAAAGAACACTGGTTACCCGGTTGTGCTCTGATACCGAGCCTTCACCTAGTTTTCTTTGTTCTATGTAGATGATAAAAGGCCATGATATTTCTTCTCATCATCATGTTTCTTTCTTTTCATCTTCTTGATCTTCACCAATTATCACACCAATATTCATTGTTTCCAGATCATTAGCATCACTCTACTCTTTAGATCATCTTTTCTCTCTTTTCAATTCATAGTTGGTTATACTTTACTCACTAGAACCCATTGTTTATCCAATTTACACTTAGTTACTTGGTCTAGTAATAAGTTTCTCTTCATTCAAAACTATGGCTCATCTCACTCAAGACATTGCAGTGGTTCACCATGGTGAAGACGGTGGATGGGAGACTGGTGATCGTGCCGGCTTCGATCCCATGTTTGTGATCCGAGACCAAATCAACCTTAAAGTCCTTGATACCATTCAACTCCACGATATCCAGTTTACGTGGTCTGGAGATGCATCTTTTGGTGACAGGTTAACTGATGAGTATCTGGGTAGCAGAACCTGGGACATCAATATCGGCATCGAAGCGCTCACGAAGCGTATCATCCATGATGAAGGTACAGACGGAAAGGGTGTTCTACCACCCAACTATACGCACAACATCCCCTACATTCGCGAGCTCCAAGTGGGCAAAACTGCCTACTATTTCCACAGAGCTATCCGAGTGACGGGTGGTTTCGATCAAGTCTGTGAGATTCTTCGCAACGCCTCGGCCATGAATCTTGTCACTCGCTCGATGCTGATGCGTCTGATCCTTGACCGTGTGCTTAAGGTACCCTTCTTTGGATTTCCCTCTGAGCAGCTTGCTGGTAAGTAACTATATATTTCAACGTAAAACACTGGCTCATAAATAATAACTAATTTGATAGGAACCGATGCCCATAAACACAATGTCATCGTCCGGAACTTCATTGCGGCGGCCGAAGTTCCCCAACGCTTTTCTCAAATCTGTGCGGCTGTAACCAAAGATATTATGGAGATCATGAAGCCAATCTTCGATATTTCTAGTCGGCATTGGCCCCACAGAGGTCCTGCCTTATCATTAATCTACCAGAACATTTTCGAGATCGTTGGTCATGCCGGATTTGTCTCCCTTGCTCTCCGCGCAAGTGCAGGAGACTTGAGCATCTCGATGCCTCTGCCTGGCGAGCCGTACCATTTCCGCCGCTATGTTGAGAAGACACGTGAGAACCAAAGCGTCCAACACTTCCCCATTGGCCGCGAGGGGCATCTGATCAAGACGGTTGATGACACTGTCAATATTCGCATTTTATCTCCTCTTCAACCTCTCATCCAAAGAGCCCCCGAGGATTCCTATCAGATCAACAACATCATTGCTCACGGAGAAGTAGTCACATACGAGACTATTGCCAGAAATAACGCTCCGCAGGTCTTTGTTAGTCGGAATCCATGGTCAACTCCAGTCAAGAACATTGTCTCTTTGGCGACTACTCAGACCGGACGCAAGCTTGTTTTGCTCATCGCAAACTTCCTAGTGACACTCATAATAAGCACGAGTCTTCTATTCGTGTGCTTCCCTGAGCTTGGTGTTGAGTGGAACAAATATGTCGATCGTAAAGCAGCTGACTCTACAACGAGTAAGATATTCTTGGCCATTATTAATGTCATCTCCAAGATTTTTACTACTCTTTATAGAAAGTCGGGTAAATGAATCGGCATACTCAACATATATAAATACGAGTTTATAGATTGGGATGGTATCCTTTGTATTTATTTGTTTATCATTTTATTTATCCTTTGTAATGTATGGTAATAGTCTATGTAGTTAACGCCTTAGATAATTAAGATGTTGGAACGTTGGATTTGTTAGGGTTTGATATGAGAAATCTTATAAGTGCTTTTTGGAGGGGCATAGTTCACAGGGAATAAAATACTTTTTATTGAATGTAAGGGTTTTTTATCCAATAAGGGTTTTTAACCCGTGCCAAGATACATACATAAATCCAAAATAAAACCCAAAGTGATCATGGCGTCATGGTGCTTCAGATCCGAAATACAACCGGAAAGCCCAGCCTTTGGATATCAACACGTGACTATTCCTTATCGCGTTTGATAATGCGCCGCTAGTCCCAATTGGGACGCGGCTGTAGCGCCATTTCGCCTACATAGTAGTTGTTTCTTTCTTTCTCGATTCCGAAGCTCTGGCAAATAACAATCTCAGGCTCATTTTGTCAACAACAATCGCTACCACCGTCTTGTACCTCACATTCTCTTCATGAGATAGCTAGAGCATGACTCTATCATGTCATAGGAAATAATCGCGTAAGTTTACTCACCGGAATTTTTACCCTCGACGACATTTTATGTTTTCTTTTCCTCCCACAAAGCTGCGCGACACTCGGATTGCCGATCTTGGTTAAGATTTTTCTCCCAGCCAGCCTTCAGCGAATAGATTATCACTCGGACTAGTAGAAAGAGTTTCCAACCTATTGAAATCAATACTCCAGTTCACACTGAAGCTTGCTCACTAACGTCAATTGTTTGCGCTTTACAGATAGCCTTTCGCGACTATGAACAACCAAAACCAGCATCCGGTTCCCAGACAGTTCGAACGAGATCGCGAAATGGAAGAGCATCGCCAGCGTGTTCTTCACGCCCCTGAAGAGCTGGCTGCTCGTGAGCGCGAGCAGGTTGAGCGGCAGCACCGAGAGCAATACCCCTCAGGACCTCCTCCCCACCACAGCAATGCCGGTTCTTTACCGATACATCAGCCCGTGGCTTCTCGAATCCCCGGTGGCATCCATAGTCCCGGTGGCATCTTAGCTGGCCATGGAGCTACTTCAACACAAATTCCTTTGGGAGCTCCTCCTGGCCCTGGACCCGTCTCAAATTTTGGTCCTCCCATACATGAGCAGCAAGCTCGACCAATTCAACATGGTGTGGCCGGCCCTGGCCCACACCAAATGTATCCTCCCATTCCGCACGGCAACGGCGCGATGTCAAATACACCTATCGGAACACAAAACGGACCTCAATCACATGGTCCTGGATATACTCCTGGACTGCCACTACAAGAAAGCCAGCGTTCCATATCGCAAACTCAGTTTGGCTCCGGCCCCGGCCCAGGACCAGGCCCAGCTCAGAATCATCCCCCACCTCCACCGCAGGGTGCGGTTCCTCAGGGTCAACAGCCCATTCTCAACGTAAGTAATATTCGCGTATTCTGCTGATGTGGGAGGGAAACTGATCTTTTTTGAGAAATAACTCAATCATGTGCAAATCTGTTCGCCGTTTTCTAACTGGATCATTATAGGATGCTCTTACATATTTGGACCAAGTCAAGGTGCAATTTCATGAACAACCGGATGTCTACAACCGATTTTTGGACATTATGAAAGACTTTAAGAGTCAGGCGTAAGAAACATCAAAGATCCACCAAAACTCGTGAGGTAATTGACTTCTAACTCGATTAAATCTTAGTATTGATACACCTGGTGTCATCAACCGAGTATCTGATTTGTTTGCCGGCCATCCTAATCTAATCCAGGGATTCAATACATTCCTTCCTCCCGGCTATAGAATCGAATGCGGTGCGAACAATGACCCGAACACCATTCGTGTAACAACACCAATGGGAACAACCTTACAGTCAATCGCTGGCAAAGGCCCGCAGCTAGATAGCAATCACCCCACTAGTCAGCCATTTTATGGCCAAAGGGGCGGGAACTGGGCTCCTCAGCAACCGCCGCAGCACAGTATCGAGAGTCCAGAAACAACCTTTAGCAACACAGCACAAGGAAACATGGCTTTATACGGACCTGGACATCCACAGGGCCCATCTCCATATGACGCCGCTCATGGTCAAACTCGAAATGTATCTGGCCCTGTTCCCGGACAGCCTGGTATACCTCCTTCCACTGGAGCTCCCGCACCCCGTAACGTTCACACACCAGCACCGGGCGGGGGCCCTGGATCACAAAATGGCCAACAACAGCAGCCAAATATGGAAAAGCGCGGCCCAGTCGAATTCAATCATGCCATAAGTTACGTCAACAAGATCAAGGTAAATTTCTATAGCCACTTACAATTATCATATTTATTTACTAATACTAGATCCAACAGAATCGTTTCCAGGACCAACCCGAAATATACAAAAATTTCCTTGAAATTCTTCAAACGTACCAACGCGAGTCTAAAGCAATCACGGAAGTCTATGCTCAGGTCACTGGCCTTTTCTCATCAGCTCCGGATCTGCTGGAAGACTTTAAACAGTTTCTTCCTGAAACTACGGGCCAATCTAAGTCTACGCCTGGCCACACAACAGAGGAAATGCCCGTTCATGTTTTGATGCAGACGCCACAGCCTAATCGTGATGGCCAGAAAATGCCACCTCTCGGCAGTTTCGCACCGCCGGCCAGTGCCACTAAAGACACGAAGAAAAGGCCTCGTCTTGATAAGTCATCGGTGGCCCCAATAGCATCCCCCGCTGAGCCTAGCAATTCTAGCCTTCGTACTACGGCTACTGCTTCTGTTGGGGTGAAACGTGCAAAGATTACACACAAGAATGGTTCTGATCACATTGAACCAACATTGACTCCTCTCATGCCTGAACCAATCCCCCCACAAGGGACGGCTCTTTCTAGCCAAGATGATGTTGCATTCTTCGACAGAGTTAAGAAGTATCTGGGTAATAAGTCTGCCATGACTGAATTCGTGAAGCTTTGCAATCTCTTCAGCCAGCAGATTATCGATCGGTCAACACTCTATCACAAGGGATTATCTTACCTCCAGGGCAATCCCGAGCTAACAACGTCTTGGAAGCTATTCCTCGATTTTGAGCCCCAGGATCAATCTGTTGTGAACAAACCCCAACCACCAACAGACAAGGTTTCCCTTAGCAACTGCCGCGGATATGGTCCTAGTTATCGCTTACTGCCTAAGCGAGAACGTCTTAAGCCATGCAATGGCCGTGATGAGTTGTGCAACTCTGTGCTCAATGACGACTGGGCATCCCACCCTACATGGGCTTCTGAAGACTCTGGATTCGTTGCCCACCGTAAGAACGCTTTTGAAGAAGGTCTTCATAGAATCGAAGAAGAACGCCATGACTATGATTTTTACATCAGCGCCAACCTCAAATGCATCCAATTACTGGAGCCTATCGCCCAGCAAATGCTTGTCATGAGTCCCGCTGAGCAGGAACAGTTCCGTATGCCTGCTGCTATGTCTGGTCAGAGTACTTCCATCTTCAAGCGTGTCTGCAAAAAGATATATGGTGATCGCGGCATTGAGGTTGTCAATGACCTTTTCAACAGCCCTTTCGCGGTTGTGCCTATTGTCCTGGCCCGGATGAAGCACAAGGACGAGGAATGGAGATTTTCACAACGTGAATGGGAGAAAGTCTGGCGTGCTCAAACGGAGGCTATGCACCTACGTAGTCTTGACCATATGGGTATTTTGGTCAAGCAGAATGACAAGCGCAACCTATCTGCCAAGCACTTAGTGGATCTCATCAAGACCCGCCACGAAAGCCAGCGCCGTGAACGCCAGTCTAAGGGCAAGGCTCCTCATAATCAGTTTGCATGGACCTTTGATGATAAAGATGTCGTTATGGATTTGCTGCGTCTTATGCTGCTCTACATCAGCCACAGCGCACAACATAGCATTTCTGAGAAAGAACGTATTCTTGAATTCTTCGAAACTTTTGTGCCAACAATGTTCGATCTTCCAGAAGACATGGTTCTTGAGCGAATGCCCAAGATTCAGCTTGACTCGTCAGATGAAGAGGATCATGTACCCTATTCGCTATCAAGTTCTCGCCGTAAAAACGGCAAGAAGTCTGATCTCCTTCGTGGCGTCCTTGATCCCAGCCGTAATGGCAGTCGTTCGCGAGGCCAGAAAGACGACAACGCATCAAATCCCAAAGAGACGACTCCTGATGTCACATCTACAAATGATGAAGAGATGGCGGATGCCAATGATGATCCTTCACACCCTGCACCGCCACCCTGCGAATCTTGGTTGAAGACTGTCCCTAAGCCAACGCAATTGAAGCAAACGCCTAGTTCAGAACCTCTTGACGCGAACTTGAAGGCCGATGGAATGTTTGCAAGACCATGGTACAACCTTTTCTGCAACCAAACTATCTATGTCTTCCTCAGCATCTTCAACACCTTATATTCACGCCTCAGTGCAGTCAAGAACAGTACCGACAGTGTCAAGCTGTCTATAACACGGTTGACTCGCCCAAAGCCCGGTAAGGAAATTGGGTTTATCGAAGAGCGAATCCGCTTCTTCGACCAAAATGACGCGGAGTCGACATTTTGGCCCAAAACACTGGAGCTCGTAGAAGAATATTTGGCTGGGGATGTTGATGAGCTTAAGTACCAAGATATCCTTCGCCATTACTACATGAATGCCGGATGGAAACTCTACACTATTCAAGATCTGCTTAAGACGCTGTGCCGCCTCGCCCTGACTAGTACGAGCACCGATGCTAAGGAAAAGACCCCCGATATCGTCCATCAGTATCTCACTTCGCGCGAAAATGATGAGACTTCCTACTTGACAGAGATTAACATGCGAAAGTTTGTTGAGAAGTGTGTCAAGGACGGTGAAGTGTTTGCATTTACTTGGGTAAGGTATACCTTTATCTCTAATATCATTGAATGTATCTACTGACACGTATATCTCATAGTTTCCTACAACTTCACGCCTAACGGTTCGTTGGCTACAGAGGGAAGACACTACTTTCCATGTTGATGACATGAAGCTCCAGGAGCGTTGGCAATACTATGTATCCGCATATCTTCGCACCGGCTATACCGAAGGCGTCCTTGTCGGGAAAATGTCCCGTATCGCTCTTGCTCGGAGTTTTGCGTTCGACATGGACCCTGCCAATTCCCCAGACGAAAGCACCTTGCCTGATGTCGTGGGTTTCGACCCCAATCTAGAAATGAGCATCTGTATGCAAACATCTAAGATTGTTTGGGGACCAGGAAGCACGGAATACAGCATCTACCATCGCCCTGCAGATAGCAAGGAAGCACTGGAGCAACAGATAAATAATGTCGAGCTCAATGGCCAGTACCGGAAATCAAAACTTGAAAAGTTTTCGGAGTCTAGTCCGTGGATGAAGGATGTGTCTAGTACGGAGGTTGAGCGACTGAAAACCACGTTCCGTGACCTAGTGCAAAACGGACCAGAGATCGATGGAGATGTCGATCAGGCTGCCGATGCTGATGTCACCATTATAGATGCTGATGCTACAATGGCTGACACGACCATCGAAGCTTAGTGGTCTTGCGTGAATTCAACTGGCGTCAGGGAGCGGGGTGTACGATATCTTTTTTGTTTGGCTTGGCGTGACAGTACTCGCCTTTTTATTTTTTCTTCATTGCAGAGTTCGGGGGTTTTATGATTCGATCATCGTGCCTTATATTGATATGGGTACGATATCTGGGCCATTTGTTTTTGGCTACGATATCAACTATCATGATATAATTCGCAGACGGGAGCTTTGTTCACTTTTTTGTTTTATATTCTTTTGGCGGACTGCTTTTGATATATTGCCATCTTTCTTTTGCTTCATTTTGTTTTCATGCTGATGCCTGCTGTTCCCCATAGTATCATTCCTTATTGTTATCTTTCTAAGCATATAATCAAATTGTACGGCACAAAAGCTGTCAATATTTCTGCCACCAAATTTCATTTGAGAACAGATGTAACTATATGGCGTTGTATTTTGTGGTTAGGAAATCCGCGCCAACAGATGCGGTTCCGACTCTGACAACAAACACATGGACCATGCTTACTACCTAATACCGATGAATCTGTGTTGAGCCTCATGCATGATGAAAAAAAAGTAGCAGCAATCATGGTATTCATTGATCAATCTACAGTGCAGAAAATGGAATCCTACCCGTGTAGTGTCACCGCCACCTTCAACGTATAGCAAGTTTGAAAGCGTTGACGATATGATATATTCTAGTCAATTCGCCCTATATTTGAATATATATTGACAGTTCATGACTCTGATCGAGCACATATATACATGGCTGTTTGTTCATCTAATATTACTCTTGCAAAATATAAGTCGTACGTTATATCAACCACCTGTGAGTTACGCATATACGAAGCCGTTCCTAACTAGAGTAATGGTAAATATTTCATACTTTTTTTTTTTGCATGTATCTTCAGGAATTAGACCAGTCTGACGGTTCGTTCCCACGGAATCCAAGAGAAGTTAGGAAAATAGATGTAATTTATTATTCCTTCCACAGGAAAAACTATTCTTTATTTGTGTTATTTCAAAAATCCAAATCCCACATTTTCTTGAGGGGTGGAATAATACGTAAGATATACTTCTTATTGGGGGTTTAAAAGTCCTTGTTGGTTCATAGTGAAAATATCTGTATGCAACTCATGCCTGCTCAAACCCTCCTAAATACAACGGTAAGAGACCCCGCTACTAGGGGCCCTGTCTGCCCCTCCCTCTACGCATAGCCGATAGCTTCATAATGCTCTAAGATAGTCATTATTGTTGATATCTACACT
>RHLR01000166.1:0-33396 GCA_009806335.1 Davidsoniella australis
CTTTTGCTTCTTCTTTAGTGACCTTGGGGATGTGTGTGATGATGGGGGTACGCTTTGCCATGGTGCCTCCCATACAATTTTAGCTCGCTGAAGTGCCTTGAAAGGGATCAGGTACTTGATGTCCACCTTAGACATAACCCCTAACATAAAGTCCAAACGTTGCGTTTATTTTCGTGTTGGCTAGACTACAAAGCATGTGGCCCAGGATTCCCGCTTACTCCAGCCGTCTAGGCGGTCCTCCACCAACAGGCATAGCCGCACGAATAGCGCCATCAGGGTCAAGGCCACCGTCAGGATCAACATCTACACCGCCAGTACCAATAGGCGCCTACCAGCAACATCAGCAGCATCAGCCCGCTTCTCAACCACACTATGCCACTGTTTCCAGGCCGCGCGATCTATGCTTCCTACATTCGTTTGACAACGGGCTCCGTCTCAGCCCCGACATTCTGACGCCCATTCAAGCATGGTTCGAGCTGATACGTCGTGTCGAACTCGACTACTTGCGCCAACAACACGGCTTCCTTGATCATCTGTGTGACGAGCTATGTAAAGTAGCTCGCAATGAACCGCCCATCGGCACTGTGATTCCACGTGCTAGCTTCGATGCCATCGTCTCTCACTCTATCAGCCTAGCTGCTTCTTCCTCGTCGACTGCAGGGCCCTCTTCGGCCTACAGGCCATGACTAACCTTAGAATGCGTCTCAAGCAGTCTGGCTTGCGTCAAGAGCCTCACAGACTATATAGAACACAGGGAGGACAATTATAATGTGCTCTGACTATACCCATAGCTTCACAGCTCCCCTGGCCATATTTTTACTGCTAACATCTTGTGGGCTTTTCTCGCTGTTTCGTGATTTGATTCCACGTAATTTTAGCCACTTTCATTTCCCGTTTCCTCGGAATTCTAAAAACATTGTATTGTATTTGTTGTTTAAATAAAATCTGGTATATTATATAGAATAGATTCCGCTATAACCTATATTTAATAAGTCTCCAATTCTTTTATTATTCTCGTGATCACATATATATACTCTAAATATACAACCAACTTATCACCGCCAAGTAACGTCTTTCGCTCGCTTATAATCTTTTGATTCCGAAATTACAAGACTATACGCTATAAATTATGATTGACTATTTTTGACCGGTCTTGTTTGCTAGCAAGATATACATCTCAACCCTATCTTGAAATATAGCCCGTGAAATCCTCACTATTTGTATTTTTAAGCTAGATAGAAGAAGATCGGCAGTTGTTTTCATTTATACATTACTAGTTGCTGATCCGTGTATGTACTAATGACAGCAATTGCATACCACTCATTACGGTCTAAACATATTGCATATATGGCCATTTCCAGCTCGGCTAGTTTTCTATCTAGATATAGCAAACTGGGCAAAAACAAAGTAATGTAATGTAATGTAGGGATTCTCTTGAGCTTTTCTTTTATATAACATGTCTATGCTGACTGAACGCCACAGGCCATATATGTGATCACTATTTATGGCCAAAGTACGACATGTGATGTGCGTAGGTAATAAGGGTCCAACGTTACTTGCAGCTAACCTGACTAGCCTCGATAAAGCTAGTCTTTTCTTTTTTTCCTTTGTTATCCTTTTTCATGAAATCATACAAGTATAACCAACGTGTTTCCTGTTTCCCAGCACTTGAAGTACTAGTTGCGTTTGATGGACTACATAGGGACGCCATCTATTTATAGTTATATATATATTTACAGGCATCCAAACGAAGGGTGAAGAGAGTTAGTTTTACAGAGAGATTAGCCTAGTAATACTATAAATCGGGCCCAACTCTAATCAGAGCCCCGTAGAGAAGGCCTAGCAAGAGATACTTCAAATTAGACTTGCTTTTATAGTGTATACTTTGTTTCCTACTACAGCCTAGCTTCTAGGACACAATCTCATCTGTCAATTCAGAAATAACAGGTCATACTGAAAATGCGTCTTAGTTTTTTTCTTACCCAACGACTCTGTCAGACCGGGCGGCACAGACTTATCCCTTCAGCTTCACCTCTAACAAGCTCCCCTAGCCTTATTCTCCTCGTTGTCATTTATTGATTCCAATGCAAAGCCGCCCTTTAGTTTAGAGTACTTTCCAGACATCGGATACTGTTTAGTAAACATGATCCATCTTGAGAGTACCAGGCTTATATTAGCCGACAGAATCTGGCTTATCCCGTTAATCCCTCTATTCCTAGAACTCTTTTTTCTACTACATATACAGCGGGTCTTTCTCAAACGCGAAGCCCGGAGCGAAAGAATTAGTTGGTTACTTGTCTACACTATAACTGAGGTGCTACTTTTACTACCTGTATAGATACAATGTATGGCATTTTCCATATTTTTAACTACAGTTTCCGCATTATGGCATCATCTGATTATCCCATCTTATCATACAGATATATTGTTCTTCCTGTCATGAACGTCATCATCTTACGATAGTAGGTGTGTGGTTAGTCTCTACATCGGACTTACATACAATTATCTTGTCAGGTTTCGCCTCACTTTGTCTTCCATCCATGCTACTTGTCTAATACGTCTTAATATTGATAACGTTTGTTTATTCTCACAATACAGATCTATTCTCTGCGCTATTTTAAGATAGTCAAGATAATATACTTGTTTTATAATTATAATATAGAAGGGGTGTATTTCTTTGCTCAGTGTTCCAATTGGCCGACATATCATCCATGCATGTGACATCCTTACCTGTAAGAAAATGCATACATGTATGCTTTCATAACCCCTCCATCCCCTTCCTTCATTTTTGTCAATAGCTCAAATGTTTTATACATGGCGAAGTCACTGTTGTATCGGTGGCATAGAAATCCTTCTAGAGTCTCGGGTTTATGGACACCGGTAGCTTACAGATGTATGTACATCCAGATATACTGTGCAAGATAGTGTGCCAGCCATCTTTCGTCTTGTTCTAGATGCCTACTGGGCACTTGTTTAGGCGTAAATTATGACTGATTGTTCAATTAACATCTCTCTGACTTGTTGTTACATGTAATAAGCATATGTACGGATATATATGTGTGATGTAGCCATACATGTATACTATGTATATTTGTCCAATCAACACCATGTATGTGAAATACCCATCAGCATTGTTACCGTGGTTATGTCTTCAGCAGGCTCCCCCCATAGCGGGCTTCTCATTGCCTTATTAACAATTCTTAGGCGCATCAAATGCAGATATGAGTTGACTGGGTCCTTGATGGCGACCTTGATATATCTAATACCACAATGATAAATATACATGTACAAGCGTACTAATTACTGTTAGTTTGATTGACCTGACAGTATTTTCAGCCTATGCGTTGTATAACTTCCTCTCATTTGACTCTATGTTGTATAGCAATGCAATAGCAGGATAGAAGGAACATTAGGCCACATACTCATCCATAGATTCAAGCAATTATTAGCTCTAGATGTCTTAAGATGCATTTTTTTATAAAAAAAAATCAGATGTTTCAAGTTACAGTATCTTGATTATATCACTCATGTCTCGTTGATGTGACTTGTGGTAATATATCACTTATGAAATGATAGAAGCTGATCATTAAAAAAGTACTATACGCAATCTACAGAACATTTAGTTTCCGTTCAACTTTCATAATCGGACCATCGAGTAGGCCGTCACTAGTCCCAAGTTTCGATTTCGCTTGTGCCATTAACCAGCCATCGGGTAGTTAGTATCATTTTAAGCTTGGACTGCCTGTACACGAGGGTAACAATGTTGTCACCTTCAATCAAGAACAATACTCCAAGCTTATATTTCATCGTAGGCATTTTTCGTGCTTAGTGGAAATCTCGTTGCATCAGCCATACTAGGGTTGAGCTCTGTTACTTTAAACAGGGTTTCGTTGTTTATATCTTGATGAGGGATAAGCACCCTTATGTTAGTCCTCATTGGCACAGACATCCAAGAAATTGTTGGGAGCAGCGTTACGTTCATTACGCCCGTGATGTGATGAGCACACAGGGTACAGTGTAACTTCATGACTCTTGGGTACAAGAGAAAACTGGGAAGAGAAACAAGAAAAGGCAAGATGACGTATTAATCTGTTAGTTTGAGGTATTGCCAAGACCGTTTCTTTTAAAGGCAGGCTCTATCGAGGCTCAATTGAGATATTGTGAGTTTTGTAGTTAGCTTATACATCGTAGTCATAGTTAGACTTACATGTGGCCAGACTACATTTGAGCAATTTTGTTTCGGGTTATTGCGCATTTGCGATGCCGGTGTTGGCGTCACAATATCTCGGATCAATTGTACTATGTAAATTTCTATGGTTCGGAGTAATAATAGCCAGGGTAGTCAATGCAGTCATTGTATTTTTGAGTGGCGCGGGCATACAGAACCAACACAGCGTTACACTGACATAGATTGTTATTCCCGTATACTCTTCTTTTTTCCAATGTGGTGAGAAATTGAGGGCTTTTTAGACGGCGAACCAGGCTACGCTTTCTATTCTCGAATATGCCCCCATGATGTGACAATCAAATCTAATAGAAGATACAGCATCTATCATGGAGTTAGTTTAAGGCTTTTTTTCTTGTGCATACTCGAAAATAAAAATAAGCATATATAAAAATTGCACACTGTTCATACACAGTTCGTCTTTGTCACTTAAAAACTGGGATGTAAGAAACATGGATAAAAGAGGCCATTTAGGGCAGATTTGCAATAATGGCGTTCAGGGGAGGTACAAGAAAAACGACTTGAACTAACTTCATGATACTATATAATTGAAGGGACTATCTATGTGTATTGTTGGTTGACAGCAGCGACTAATTCTAGTAGTGCGTCTTTCTTTGCTTTAGTCTATAATAGTAATGTCTGGTGTGCCTTTTAAAGTGTGTCTATCTCCTGGCTCGCCTGAACAGTCCAGTTTATGAGCTATCACATTATTCCGCAGCACAAAATGATTCTCGTAAGGGAAAAACCCGAATTTCCGACTAACGACAGTCATAGAAAAGTAGTCGCATTATCTAAGATGCACTGTGTATATCTCTCGCTGTTCATTATTTACCCGCATTTCTTAGGCTGAAAAACTCCATACAAATAGATATGTGTAAGGTATCTATCAAAATGCTAATATTTCTATTTCTATATAGCCTGTGTGTAAATTTATTAGATTTCACATTAGTCTAGTCAAAGTCACGATAATCAGTTTAAGCAAGCGCCGTTTTCGTGCAACCAAGGCAACTAATACAATCAATTTACGGTAGCCCCAAAAGAGCAGTTGCTCGCTCATACAGATACAAGCGGAGTGAATAAGCAATGGGAAATAGGACAACTTCCCTCCCCTCCCCACTATTTTGTTGACCAAGGCATGTGTCCTAATCAGGCAATTTTGTCGGTCTGTGTTTCCTCCCCACTAAATTTGTATTTGGGGCAAAAGAAGAAGAAAAAAATCCGTCAAATTTTTGATGCTCTAGAAGTGCGCCAAAACGAAAATAAACATCAAGAACAAACAACAGAGCGGGCCTTTTGGTGCTATTTCTATCCTAAAGGGTCATATCACTCTTTCAGGCACGTATTTAAGGCCTGTGTTAACCGATACCTCACATAATTGGTGTCTGAGAAGTTCTAGAACGGACACAAATTACAAGTGACAGTGATTTGATATACGGTCTGTTTGTATTGTTTTTGGTTGTGGTCATGGCGAAGAAGGACAAAGGCAAGAGCGAGGCCAAGAAGTCCCAGAAGGCTGAAAAAAAAGCTAAGCAGAGCAACAAGGCTGAGAAAAGGCCAAGGCCAAGGCCTCTAAGGACGACAGCGATGCCGAGGATATTGATCTAGACGAGGTGCTCAATGAGTACAAGCGCCAACAAGAGCAATTCCTCAAGGTAACAGAAACTGTGTGCGAAGCTCCACCACGTGCCCGTTCGGCCTCGGTGTTCATGGCATCGCCGTGTGATCGCAACAACTTACTACTATTCGGTGGTGAATACTTCAACGGCACAGTAGCGCACTTCTTCAACGATCTACACATCTACAACATCAGTCGCGATGAATGGCGCTGTGTAACATCTCCCAATGCGCCGCTGCCCCGGTCGGGTCATGCCTGGACGCGTGCGGGCAATCCAAATCACGTATATCTGTTCGGTGGCGAGTTCTCGTCGCCCAAACAAGGCACATTTCACCACTACAGCGACTTCTGGCGGCTTGAACCGGCGACACGTGAGTGGACCAAGATGGAGCCCAAGGGCAAGACGCCACCGGCCCGCTCAGGACACCGTATGACATACTGGAAGCACTACATCATCCTATTCGGAGGCTTCCAGGACACGTCCTCTCAGACCAAGTATCTGGCCGACCTCTGGATCTTCGACACCCAGAACTACGTGTGGCATTTGCCAAATCTTCCCACCGCGCAACTCAAGCCTGACGCCCGTTCGTCGTTCACGCTGCTGCCGCATGAGGGCGGTGCTGTAGTGTTCGGTGGCTATTCACGTGTCAAGACTTCGATCATTGCCAACAAGCAGGCCAAGGGCAACTCGCAGGGCTCGCGCAACATCCTCAAGCCCATGATCCACCAAGACTGCTTCTTTCTGCGTATGACCATGGCGCCTGAAGGCAGTCCGTCTAGCACTTCGCCTTCCGTGCGTTGGGAGCGCCGCAAAAAGCCCGCCAATACACCTGTGCCCACGCGTGCTGGTGCCACTATGGCCTTCCACCAGGGCCGTGGTATCATGTTTGGCGGTGTTCACGATGTAGAGTTGACTGAGGAGGGCATGGACAGCGAGTTCTTCAATCAGATGTTCGCCTGGAACATTGAACGCAACAGATTCTTCCCGCTAGTGTTACGCAAGGCCCGCGCAGGCGGCAAGAAAGCCAACAATGCTCCTGTTGAGCCACGGGTCAATCGTCGAGGTCGTGCTCAGGCTGCTGAAGAAGATCTGCTGCGTAATCTAGCTGCTTTGCAATCGGGCGTGTCTCTAGAAGACGCTGGTAAGCTTACTCTCGAGAAGAAAGAGGCAGTCGAGGTGGAAGAGCCGGTACGCGAGATGGTCGTCATGAACGAGATGCCACACATGCGCTTCAATGGTCAACTAACGGTCCAGGATGACGTATTGTACATCTATGGCGGAACCTTCGAAAAGGGCGATCGTGAGTTCACACTGGACGACATGTACGCTATTGATCTCGGCAAAATGGATGGATGTAAACAGATCTTCTACCGTGAGAATGAAGACTGGGTGCAGTCTGACGAAGAGGATGACGACGAAGAAGATGAAGACGACGACGACGACGACGACGACGAAGAAGAAGAAGAGCAGCCATCAACACCGCTGTTCACTGCTAGCAAGCGTAGCAAGAAGCCCAAAACTGAGGAAGAGGTCGCTGTCGAAGCTGCTGCCACAGCAGCCGCCGAGGAAGAGGATACTGAAGGCGACACTGTAGCCAACGACGGTCTGCCTCATCCCCGGCCTTTTGAATCCCGTCGCGACTTCTTTGTACGCACCACCAACGAGTGGCAGGACATTCTCATTGCTCGGCTACAGGCCCAAGGTGGCGATGGTGCGGCGGCTCTCACCGTCAAGGAACTCAAGGCCTCAGCATTCGAGCTCAGTGAGAGCAAATGGTGGGATTGCAGAGAAGAGATTGCGGCACTGGAGGAAGAACAGGAGGCTGCTGGTATCACTGAAGTGGTTTCACTGGCTGAAAGAGGCGATGCTGGAGCTCATCGAAGACGCTAATCCCTCATGAAGTCTGCTTCTATCAAGATCGAGAAATTGGGCACTATTTATTTAGATAAAAAAGGAGCTTGTAAGATAGAGCCAACTGCCAAAACGAAATATACAGCCATCTAAGCACATGTTACTTCAATAAGCAACAACTAAATCAGCTTCCATGAAATCATCATTGAAAGCTTACAAATGGCTACTTAGAGTTTAACCCTAATATTTACTAACCCTTTCATGACAGGGAACCGGTGCCCAAAACGGAGCCTCTAGGTTCCATGGTAGCTAGTATTGACAATGCAACACAAAGCCAAGTTACTAAAGTTCAGAAGCCCAGCGCAAGGCCAAGTGAATGGCAAGTGTGGGGAGAGCTTCAATTGAGTAAAAAAAAGCAGCACGAAGCAAGCAAATCGGAAAAAAATCAAAGCTGGCGGTGTTTCTTAAGCCAATAGAAACCAATAACCAACCTCGAACATCAATATCGAATCGAACCACCCCGCGAGAAACCGACGACAGCCTGATTATACCGAGATCGGAAGTCTAGACATATCGCATATCATCAGATACACACACACATATATACATAAAGCCAACCATGTTCGGAAGATTAGCTCTCCCAATTGCTCGCTCTGCCGCTGTCAAGCCCGCAGTTACGCTGGCGAGATCTTTCCAGACCTCGGCGACACGCCTAGACAGCTCTGTTGCCGCTGCGCTTCCTGCGCGCAAGCCCGTCGGTGCTTTCCGCGGCGGGTGAGTCCTTTTAGCCATTGCACGTGACTTTCGGGCACGGTAAATAATATCTTACATCTCTTCGTTGCTAATCATGACTGAATATAGTCTTTTCGGTTTCCTGCTAGGCACGACACTTGCTGGTGCCTCAGTATATGGCTACCTAGTCAAGGAGTACACCGCATCCAACGCTGTCCTGACCGCTGATATCTATGTACGTTTCTTGTCGATATCTTAGTTATCTTCTGCTCAGAACAAGAGCTAACTCTCTATGTGTGATATGTATAGGCGCTGCAGCAGACCATTTCTCGCGTGGATCTCTCCCTGAAGAATATGGATGGCAAGGTGACCGCCTTGGAGAAGAAGAAGAAGAACTAAGTAATTCCTGATAGATTGCATGATGCCGCGAGTAATAAGGAATAGACTGATTGTCACTATCAGTATACCTCATCCTATGCCTTCCGCCATGATAGTCCCCTCTTGATCTAAGAGCTTATAGCCTTAGATGTGATATGAAGAGAGGGGAGTTATTAAAGCTCATTAGCTTGGACACGGACAAAGTTTAGCCAGAACATGCGAGATCATGTACATGTATATATATGTCTATTTTCTTTCATCATGCCAGGGTAATCCACTGTATCATTGTTGGTGTATCCCATTGCAACAGTGCGTTATGCTTTTTTCCTGTCTTCACTATATCTACTTAGTCTTAGTAGATATAGTGTTGTTTAGATACTGTAGAATAATGCGTGTAGAATTGGCTCTGGACTCTATCTGCAAATATGATCCTCCCAGGTATATATATGGTATAGCTACATACATACGTGCAGCGTCCGGAATTGGCTAAAGTATATCTCAATGCGCAAGCCAATCCGTCTTTATTCTAGAACAATGTATAGGTGATACAGTAAGGTATGTATGTACATACCTTACATATCGAGTTTATCTACAGTAGGACATGATTTATATTTCGTGAGTATATATGTAGATAGTATACACTATACTATTGTCTAAATATGATGTATATATATTTGTACACATTGTTTACGAGTTAAGCCAGCGTGTCTCTTTTTGATGTTAAGCCTGCCAAGCCAATGCCGTATTTCTTCAGGGATTATTCAGGAGATGCTGAGACGTTCGTTAGCCACCCCATCCACCAGAAACTAGATATCGCCATTGACAGCCCTCTCCATCAACTCCGACTTTCCAGCCTATATAGATATATGTATTATTACTAGTATAACCACTAGAACAGGGCTTTGTGTACCCCTTGCTCTAGAGCTAGTGCATAACGAACGGAGGGATAAGAGGCCCAGCCAGACATGGCAATGGAGCACCAGATATGGGTTTGTAAGCTTTGTACCATTGGCATTACCTATCATTCAGTGGTACATTAGCTTACATATCTGTATAGATAATATTCGTAATGTAGTGTATACGTGATTTTACTCGATTAGAACATACATTTGTATGTAACTAAGTACATAGTAGATGCAGTTCCATCAATTTGAACTAATAATTTCCAGAGAAACATAATCTTGATGACTAAGCAGATGCATATTAATTGTCTGCACTTTGGCAATTCAAGCCATCATGGGGTGTTATATGTACTAATAACTTAGCATTGTCGTAATTACGAGACAATAGCGCCTTCTCAACGACATTTACAGAGTTATAGTGTTGTAGAGCCATTATTGTATGGAAACATATATAAACCTACAATAGTTAGTTCCAAATAAGTCAAGATTCTGTCTTCAGGGTTTTTGTGTTTCTGAATTTAGGGCTCCATGTTTCTTTTGCCTTTGCCTACGTTATGCAAAAGTTTTACCTAAAAGCTAACTATATAGCCTAGCCACATCAGATTGGATGCATTATGTGTCCATCATCTTGACACTAACGCCAGGTCTTAAAGTATGTGGCTAGTTTCGTCGTGTTCCTGTTTGCGATCCCGGTAGTGCAGTGCAACATTACTAATAATGTTCACGGTCAACTTTTGGCTGTATCAATATATGTGAGATGATAGTGGCTATCAGCAATTAAGCAATTAGTTTATCTATAATATGTAAAGTCATCGGCATAATACACAATGCATTCGTCTGGTCAGTCTGGTGGTGTAATATTGGGAAGGCCGTTGTTGTCTCCAACTATTACTAATGTAATGGAGATGGATTCTCTAAGATATGGTCAAGGCCTTTGTTCGGTCCATCCAACCTACCAATTTGATTGTTCCTGGCTGTGCCCAGCCCAAAATAGGAACCATCTTGATGCCACAGTGGTTCTATACAGCTATTAGGAGGTCGCATATACCTGGCCTTATAGTGGGGCAGCGTTGTTGGCAATAGTGGCCGCCGCTCTATATGGGCATTCTTTTTTTGCCGCTAGAAAGAATGGACAGGTGTTCTTAAGCTGTTAGTAAGCTCTAGAACAACTTACAGTGGATAGATGCTCGTGCTTAGCGCTGAAGTTTTGTGTGTTTGCGCCCGAGCCAAGCTCCAAACCAACCCAAATTCAGCAGCTCTGCGTTAAGCTAGCCCAGCCCAGCCCAGCCTGTAAACCTAGAAACCGCCACCTTTCATATAATAATCTTCTACGTCGAAGTAGCCGCTTCCTAAAACTTCTTCCCAAACCCCATCTGGCCTTCTTTCGTTTCTCCTTCTGTTCTTATCTTCGTACTCCGATCCAGTGCGCATTTCTTTTGGTTTTATTCAGTTCTGTGTGCCTGAATTGCAAACCATCTCTACAGCCTTTCTTTGCTTCGTTTTCGTTGCCTCATACATTTATCCATTGATATCCTCCTCTATATTCACCCACAATGCGCTGCAAGTCCATCGCTTTCGGTCTTCTGGCTGCGGCCCTGAAGCTGGTTTCTGCCGAGTCTGATGTCGTCTCGCTGACCACTGACACCTTCAACGACTTCATCAAGACTAACGACCTCGTCCTTGCTGAGTGTACGTATCCTGTCCGCGCTATTCTGTCCCGATACAGCAATACCGTATTTCCCCGGTATACACGGCCTCCATTGGCTGCCTTGCCTGTCTTACTAACATAATCTGCCTGTTACATAGTCTTCGCTCCCTGGTGCGGCCACTGCAAGGCTCTCGCCCCCGAGTATGAAATTGCTGCTACCGGCCTAAAGGATAAGGGCATCAAGCTCGTCAATATTGACTGCACTGAGGAGACTTCTCTGTGCTCCAACTTCGGTGTCAAGGGTTACCCTACCCTCAAGGTCTTCCGCGGCCTCGATAATGTCTCTCCTTACGCCGGCCAGCGCAATTCAGTTGCGTAAGTCACACCACTGCGGAACTTAACTTGGCCCGGCCCGGATCGATTCGATATCTGAACACTAGCTAACCCATACAAATAGCATCTCTTCCTACATGATCAAACAGTCCCTACCTAACGTTTCCGATGTCACCAAGGACACTCTGGAGGAGTTCAAGACCTCCGATAAGGTTGTTCTGGTCGCTTACTACTCCGAGGATGACGAGGAGTCTGCCAAGGCCTACAAGGAGGTTGCCGAGAAGCTGCGCGAGAAATTCTTGTTCGGTGCCGTTACCGATCTTGAGCTCGCTAAGGCTGAGGATGTCAAGGTTCCCTCTATCGTCCTATACAAGACTTTCGACGAGAAGCGCAACGACTTCTCCGATAAGTTCGAAGCCGCCGCTATCGAGACCTTCGCCAAGACCAGCGCTACTCCCTACATTGGAGAGGTTGGTCCCGAGACCTACTCCAACTACATGTCTGATGGTATTCCCCTGGCTTACATCTTCGCCGATACTCCTGAGGAGCGTGCTACTCTGAGCGAAGTCCTCAAGCCTATTGCTAAGCTGTACAAGGGCGAGATCAACTTCGCCACTATTGACTCTAACGCTTTCGGTGCTCACGCCGGTAACCTGAACCTGAAGACTGACGACTTCCCTGCCTTTGCCATTCACGACATCGAGAAGAGCCTGAAGTTCCCCTTCGAGCAAGGCAAGGCCCTGACTCACGATGATATCGCTGCATTCGTTAAGTCTTTCAAGGACGGTACCATGGAGCCCAGCATCAAGTCGGAGCCCATCCCCGAGACCCAGGACAACCCCGTCACTGTCGTTGTTGCCAAGACTTACAAGGAGATTGTTCTCGACGACACCAAGGATGTTCTCATCGAGTTCTACGCTCCTTGGTGCGGTCACTGCAAGGCTCTTGCCCCCAAGTACGAGGAGCTGGCCGAGATGTACGCCGACTCCGACTACAAGGACAAGATCGTCATCGCCAAGGTTGATGCCACTCTCAACGATGTTCCCGATGAGGTTTCTGGCTTCCCCACTATCAAGATGTACCCCGCTGGCGGCAAGACATCGCCCGTCACTTACTCCGGCTCGCGCACTGTTGACGATCTCATTCGCTTCATCCGCGAGAGCGGCAAGTTCGGCGCCGATCCCTCTAAGAAGGAGGAGGCTGTCGAGGAGTCTGTCACCGAGTCTTCCAGCTCTACCACTGCCGAGTCATCCGCCGCCTCTGCTTCCTCCGAGGATTCCAAGGAGACCAAGGCCGTTGATGATGATAGCCACGACGAGCTGTAAATTACTCAATTCACGATATACAACTTCTCCGCTGTTCTTTACCACTTCTTTATTTTCTCCTTGTTTACATCATTTCGATATGGGCTGCACCAAGTTTGCATGCCCTTGGGAACAGTTTTCCCTACCGTTTTTTTTTTCCAAGTTATTCCTTTTTTTTTTCTATCTACGCATGTTTTATGATACTCGGTCAGGCCTAGGGATATTACAGGTCTCGGTCTACTAGTTTTTGTATGAAGTCTGGAAAAAAAGAACAAATTACTAATAAATTTCAAGATAAATTTGAATGATTTCTTTCCAAGTATTGACAAACAAATATTCGCCATGTTTTAGAGAACAAAGCCATAATGTAGTGACGTATATGAGGATTCCAATGGTGCTTCGTTTCCTCATCCCTGTAGCCTCAAGATGCTGTAAAATTCAGACCCACTTATTGGATGTGGTCTAGTAACTCGCTATCGCATTTCTAGCTTAGATTTTATCGCAGCTTGACACCTTTTGCTTATATCATCCACCCAACGTCGATGCAAAAATAAAAAAGAATATCCCACCAAGAACGGCCATTTACCGCCAACCTTAATCAGAATCGAGCCGTAAGCCAGACAATCCGGCACTAATCAAGCATGAATAATTTCGGCATTGTTGAACTAGCCAGCAAGCGGACGACCTCAGCGCCAGGTTGGGCCTATGTTCCCGACTTCGGGCCCACGCCAAGTTCGACAGCCAAAGGTAGCGGAAATCGCAAACGCGCGGCGCGCAATCTTCCGGGTCTCAGTACGCATGATCAGAATGCGCGGCAGCAGACGCGCATACAAAAGGAGCTACAGTTGTTAGATCGGGATGGAAACCGTGATGCGACAATTCCCATCCCGCAGGCGGACAGATGTACGTATTGATCGAGCGACGTTATATATCGAGAGACCACATTCAGCATCAACTAGTGCTAGGCTGTGTCTTTCCGATATCAAAGTGTCGTATATGCTTGTGTATTTTGAATATATAAATATATAACTAATGGATTTGTTCGCGGATATAGCTACCTTGGCGAAACATACACCAAACGTGCGCAAGCTGCTCCAGTCGCAAAAGACATTCGCCAACCATCTCAATGATTTCGAGGCCTTGCTTGCCCAAGAAGGAGCATCAGGAACCTCTTCGCTCCCCGTGCCGCTACCTACATCGAAACGAGCCAAGCGTGCTTCTATGGCCGCCTCTACCGTAGCGTCCACGATAGCTCCAAACACCGCCAACGCCAACAACGAGGTTCTCCTCGACATGACACAAATAAGCACGCCAATACTCAAGCAACGGCAAAAGCTGCCCCCGCAGACACAGAGTAAAGATGCGGAAGAACAGTCTTCTTCGTCGGGCGTGGCTGGTGAGAGGGAAGGAGGAGATGCTGTATCAGACGGCCAGCGGCATAAAACTTTCAGTGATAACGATCCATTACTGGAATCTTGGGTTCCTCCAGTACCAACTGATGAGGAAATGAAACGGTTATTGGCGATAGCTCCGAAAAACTACTTGGAGATGAGAGGGGCATGGACAGGTGCTGAACAGCAAACTCGATATCCAGTGCGTGTGTTTTGTGCTTTGTGTGGATATTGGGGAAAAGTGCGGTGTATGAAATGTGGTGTTCGGGTTTGCGGGTTAGACTGTATGAACACGCATAAGGCGGAATGTATCACACGATACGGCCTCTAAATGCCACGGGGCAAACATGGTGCTGGTTGAGATATCCATATATGATTACCCAATATGGATATTATTGGATTTTCTGTCTTCGATCAAGACCTTTCACAAAAGGATGTAGACAAAAAAAAGTACAGGAGACGAGCTTGGAGGCTATTAAAAATTGGTCAGCGTAGTATTGTCAGCAAATGCAATACGAAGGAGAAGAGAAGGAAAGGCCTCGTCTAAATCCAGGAAACACAGGACAGCGCAGGATCTAGACTAGACTATGCAGTGGGAAGATATTTACAAATCACCAGATACGGCAAATTCCTCAATGATATAATGCCAGTAATTGAAGAAAATAGATCACGTACCGCTCCTCCTTGTGTCTTAATTGTCATGTTGGACAACTCACTTATACCAGAACTGTCGAGCATTCCAAGTAATCGAGGAAACCCAAGGCATTAATAATACGAATAGTCGAAGACATCCACCTAACTAGAAGCGAGAATATATGCATACATATATATACATATATCAGTATACATACGATCGTGAGAAAAAAAAAGTTCGTATTTACCAAGGTTACAAGGCTAGAGAATATATCTAGCCACATTAGTAGTTCGGTTCTCTGACCAGCGAAGCCCTATTATGCTTCAACCTGTCCGGTCCGTGTGATTATTTCGTTTTTTTTCCATTAGTCTCCTATATCCGGTAATATCGTTGATGTGTTTTTCTTTTTTTCCTTTCGGGATACGTGGAATACGAAAAAAAAGAAAAAAAAAAGCATAGTAAGAAAAATAAAGCGAGGAATAAACGGCGAAATATCCTTTCGTTTTTCATTCCATTCTCGTCAGACAAACACGGACTTCGGACATGTGACAATATACGGGCCATCTGTATATACATATATGTATGTAAGACTTATCAGACCTAGCGTAAGAAATCGTACTACTAAAATCGCGGTCCAACTCTATCCACTTTTGGGCAGAAATGTCTCTCCTAGACCTCATGTTCCACTCGACTTTTTATTCATATCTGTACATGTGTTGTTAGCTGATGATAGATACGACTCCGGCTAAAAATATAATTGTGGCTGTCTGACGACGTAATTCAGATAAAGATCATGTACTTTAAAATCAATAATGAACTGGTTATAAACGTAGCTAGCTACCAGTCTATAAAAGGGAGAATACAGATCATCAGTTGATACTTGATGGCCGTCCATCCATCGTGTTTTAAATACGTCAGATCACTGAGGGCTTGCGTAGATAAAATTCCGATTGAGGATCAGAAACTCAGCTCAAGTCTAGAAATTCGAGCCCAGGAACATCAACTCAGAAACAAAAAAAAAAAAACATACTAATAATTGTAGACATTAAAAACATGGTCCTTTCTTTCGTCTTTGACTCAGGAACCTAAAACCCAAAACTTACCCAAAACTTAAATTGACTTGCCTTACTGTGCCGCCCGGGCTGAGCTCATTGGATGCAAATGTTAAGACGAGTATCACGAACTGATCAACTGTGAGACGACAAGTGTAGCGTGATGGAAAAGGGGATATAGTACATAAAGGTACATTACATACATAGATGTGATAACTGGGCATTTATGGTTGGAGGGGATATTCTGTACGAGATATATAGGCTCTTGATATATTGAAATAATTAACAGGAATCGTGCTGATGTAATGATCAATCAGTGACGGGCTGCAACCACTTAATTGTTATTCAGCTATTGGGTGGCATTAATCAAAATGAAGCAAATATTAGGATGGCTAAATCTTTTTATCTTCTCTTTCACTATGTGGACTGAATCACGGACATTTTTTAGTGGCATGAGAAAACATAAAGTTGAAAGACTAAGAAAGCAGGGTGAACGGACATGGTAATTCCGTCACTTGGCCTTTTTTGTTTTTACGAAACACTCAAGATGTAGTAAGTTTAATTTTTTATTAAAAAAAAGATATAGTTATTGTTTATAATCTGTGATATCATTAAGGGTGTGTATTTCCTTGTCTTGTAACATATAACAAGAAAAAGACGAGCTATTATGTTACAGAGATCAAGAAATGTCTCATTCTCAAAAAAGGGTAAATAAAAAAAAAAGGAACTATGGAAAAACATAACTAAATAACCAATTTTTTAAAACCAGAAAGAAAAACAGCCTTCGCAAACTGATAAAAAGCAAAAGTGTGAAAATGTGAAATGCAAATGTAAAAAAAAAAAAAAAACACAGGTCAGCAAGTCTGAATGCAACGGATTTGTTTGAACAACTGTCGATTGCAGTACCGAAGAATCTTAAAGAAATCTCGTTGATTTTTTATTCTTTTCCATCATATCATAATCTTGCTTCGGCCACCCTTTGATGATTTGGGCTTGGTATCTCTTACATACCGGGAGCCACTGTAACTGCAGTATTTCCTTCTGAAGCAAGGGCCTGTATCCACTGTAAACTGCCTGACCTGCAGGAAGAGTCTGGAACAGTCGACTGGTCTACCAAGGAATATGCAGTCTACTATGCGTTTTTATCATGTAAATGAACAGTACAGTGCAGTACGTCTTCTACTCCGTGATATTGTTTTGCTGGATGCTACTTCAACCCAAAGAATCCACTTACTTGGGCCAAGCAAACCAAGCCGAAAAAACACATACGCGATCCATGTCACTTCAAACCAATTTCGCAAGGCCGTCCCTTGTGAATGAATTATATGGTCGTGCCCTTTTTCTTTTATCTCCTTCTTTACGCTCATTCGCCTGGCGATGAGGGGAGCTTCGGTGGGTTTGAGTCTTATAGTGACTCGGAAGAAATAGAAAGAAACTTATCGGAGGGCTTCAAGTCAGACATGGCGCCTGTGTCCGCTCGAGTAAGTGAGATGCCGATTAATTAAACGAAGAGGAGGATCTTATCGGAGATTGAGTAATGGCTAAACATCGGTAGCTCTGATAGTCTGCTTCTTATTTGTCTAAAACCGAGGAATTCGGTAGTGTCGAGGAGGGCCTTTTGCTATATGATGTGTTTGTGATGAAGCTAGCCAACCCGAAGTCCGGCGACTGAATCGGTTGGTTGGTTTTCAGATGACAGTACTTTGTCTTCCTTGTTTGGAGTACTGAAAAAGCTCAAGGGATACAGTATTAGTGTAAGAAGTATCAGTGTAAGAAGCAAGAGTCATTCTTCACTTTCAAAGCACATCTAACAATTTGTTACAATGAGGCGGTGCAGCTGGCTAACGAGCTGAGAAATCTCGACTGAAAAAAAAGCAAGTATTAGAGTATTAGTATATCACGAGCATATGAAGCAATGTGCCTGAAATTCATCTCATTTCATTTGGGCCGTTTTTTCAATTTTTTTTTTTCAAATTTCTTCAAATATAGATTCAGGGAGTAGATTATATGGAGCCGTAGTAATAGTTAATAATACGTTTGATGATGGGTTGACAGTTGAATATATCACGCAAATATAAGCCAAGAAAGTAAAATCTAGGAGAAAACAAAAGCACTGTCTTTCTAGAGTACTTTAGGAGGTGCGGAAGAAGGCCGCAGTAGCATAAAAGTAATATTTTGGGTTTTCTCTTTGCTTTGCTTTGATGGTGCAAAAGCAAACAGGTGAACCAGGCCTGGCCGGAATTTTGAATAATGATACTGGTTCGGGGAAAGGGTGTGGACCAACTCAACATCAGTAGTTGAAGTTGTAGTAGTAGTTGTAGTAGTAGTAGAGAAAGCTCGGGGATGTTGAGTACGCGAAGAAGGAGAAGAAGACGGAGATGGAGGACAGGTGCCAGACTGAAGGTCGTGTTTCGAGTTATATCGGGTTTGGAGACAGCAGCAAAAAGGAAACAATATCTCGAAAGAGCGAGAGAGCGAGGACGAGGAAGCAACTAAGCTAGAAGACAAAAGTCACAGCGTCGAATTGCTCGTAGAGTTCCGTAGGACTCGGAACAGATCACGACAAGCAGTTGGAAGTTGGAGAGGAAGAGGATACCGGCAATATTGCCCGAACAAGAAGTCTGACGATATACTTGGCTTGTGAAGCTATGTATGTATCGAGTTTCTATTGCTGCTACTGCTACTCCTACTGTTACTACTGTTACTACTGCTACTACTGCTACTACTTGAGCTTGAACTTGAGCTTCCGGTCTTTCGAGGGCTGCTATTCGGGGGGCTGATACAGTAAAAGTAGATAAGCTAGGCACTTGCTTGGATGAAATGGATGGATAGATGGAGGGTCAGATCTGTTTAGGCATGGCTGCATCTAACCTATTCATTTCATCATTTTCTTCATATTTGAGATCGATTTGGTATTGACTGGAGATAGACAAGATCCTAGAGCCAGTGCATCTTTTTTTTCTTCTTTATTATTGATTAAGGCGAGGGTTTGGTTGAGAAGCTGGCAGTAAAATATATGCTATTTGATTGTTAACTGCCTGCTTTTTAATATGGTAAACACTCCCGACTAGGCTTACATGAAGATGCTATCTACACCCCCCCTTTTTTTTTTTTTAGCTCCTGCGATAAATACAACGATTTTATCAGTCGCTTAAATCGTTGTATTTAAAAGACAGCCGGCCAGGGAGGGGGTGAGGGCGTAGGTTGTTTTTTCTTTACCTTTTTACCTTTTTTATTCTAGTCTGTTTTTATATGTGGTCTATGTAGTAGGACGTCAAACTAATCTCGATGCTTCACGGCTTTATATATATCGTGTCGCCACATCCCTCTCTTGCTTCAAGCTATCGATTGTCTTGCAACTACAACCTCCACCACACCATCTTGACATTTAATCTTCAATCTTTGGCAGCCTGCTTGACTGAATCTCCATCAACACTCTGCTATTTGTCCGGCTTCACTGTGTTTTACTCTGTTGCCATTCCTGTTTCTCTGTTTCTTGCCCTCTGCGTTTGAGATCTTATACTTCATATAAGACGCTCGTCCGCTGCTCGGCAGATCTGCTTCTCTTCCTCTACCAACAAACACCCTCCATCTCTATCTCTCTATCTTTCCTCACAACATCTTTATCTGTCTTCATAATGTCGACACCAATGGCACATCAGTCGGAAGACTACCACAACATGTACTATGCAGCCAACCCCTTCACATCACCAAGTATGCCATCGCCGCTCTTCGGCAACTCCATGGCCACCGCGACTACCATGAGCATGCCGTTTGAGAACCAGTCGCCACCAGCCATGATGATGACCATGCCATCGCCGCCAATGCCCTTCTACGATGAGGCCTTGACCCGTTCGGCCAGCATTGGCTCCATCTCCAGCGCCGGCACTCCGGAATCACAGTATGCCACTATGGTTCAACACCACCAACAACCTCAGATCGTGCCACACATTGTGCCGCAACAGCAGCACCAGATCCAGCAGCCGCAATGGGCTATGAGCATGCCTGGCATGGCACCTACTTTTGCTGCTGTCGAGTATCAGATCACCAACCCAACATATCTATTCGATCCTAACCTGTCCTCTGTTGGCTATGCCAAGCAGCACATCTTTGGTAACCACCGTAAGTAGTTTTCTTTCCTTTGCCTATTCTATTCCAAGTCCTTTCTCTCGTCGATACGCAGAGCATTGTAGAATGTATGCATAGCATACATACACCTTGTAAGGTGCTGGGACTGTACACAGACCAGACCATACACTATAGCAGAGTACAGAACCGCAGATACGTGGACATGGACATGGACAATCATACACACCTGGACCAAAAAGCCACTAGTACAGGCGTACTTTGGCGGCATGTCTCGCTGTCTTAGATCTCGCTGGAATTTTAGCAGACCTGGCCAATCACATCAACTTAGCCGTCATACATCTGGGTGCCTCCCTTTTTCCCCACTCCGGCGCCTAGACTGCGAGTTGTCGGCCTCAGCCCGCTCTCTTTGTCCTCTATCTTTCTCTTGTTTCTGTCCTTCTATACTATGCTCTATCCCTTCACCGTAGCTTTTGGTTTCTGCTTTTCCTTTTCCTTCTCCGCTCCCAACTTTCATTTCCTCTCACCGCCACCATCTCTCACCACTGCTGCAGCTACTGTACTCTCAGGTCCTTCCCTACAATGAATCACTTTGCTAACATGGAACTTCTTGGCGACTTTCTAGTCGTTGATCAATCTATGGCCGATGGTAGCCTACCTTTGTCCATGGTGTCTATGTCATATGATGGCCACCAGTCCTTCAATGCCGAGATGCCGTCGCCAACCATGATGCCTGCCTCACCTATGGGCACTGTCTACCAACAACACACCTTCCCGCCACACATTGCCTTCAACTACAGCCCTGAGCCATCGCCAGGCCACCTCGAGAATGAGATGCCCAGCGGTGTTCCTTCGCACAATGGCTCTACCGGAGTTCCTCGCCGCGACAGCAGCAGCATCATCGTCAACAACGCCAGCTCGCCGGGCACGCCGATGAATGAGGACCCAGCACATGCTAAGCAGACCTGCAAGGAGTGCAAGAAGAAGTTCAAGGACCTCAAGGCGCACATGCTGACACACCAGGAGGAGCGTCCTGAGAAGTGCCCTATCCCCACGTGCGAGTACCATCTCAAGGGCTTCTCGCGCCGCTACGACCGCAACCGCCACACTCTAACCCACTACAAGGGCACCATGGTATGTGGTTTCTGCCCTGGCGGCGGCTCTAGCAAGGAGAAGACCTTCAACCGCGCCGACGTCTTCAAGCGCCATCTTACTGGCATGCACGGTGTCGAGCAGGCTCCGCCAAATGCGCGCCGCCGCATCCCCGACTCAACAACCAATGCCAACTGCGGTCCCCTGCCCGGCTATGCCCCCGATGCCACTGGCCAGTGCTCGACCTGCCCTCGCCGCTTCCAGTCGGCACAAGACTTCTACGAGCATCTGGACGAGTGTGTGCTACGCATTGTCCAGCAGGCTGATCCAGCCGAGGCTATCAACGAGCAGTGCCTCGGTGCTGTTGCTCATGACAAGAAGGTGTCGGAGACTCTGGAGCGCAACAAGGTTCCCAAGCCGTCCGAGTCGTCATCACACGACCACGAGTCTGACGACGAGGACCTCGATGATGCCGAGGGCGATGAGCAGATCGTCGACGAAGAGAAGCAGTCGCTGCAACAAGAAGATGCTGCGCTGCTAGACGGTGTCAAGACGAGTGCCTCGACGGCCGCCTGCAAGAAGAAGGCCAACCCCGCCAACGGTGTCCAGAAGTCCCGCGGCATGACTCACTCGCGCGGCGGTGTCACTCCTCACAGACAGCGCAGCCGGAAGCCTCGGCGCGAGTATCCCGCTTCGTGGGGCTTCGACAAGGGCCAGATGAAGATGAAGAAGCGCGTGCTGGCGGTGTTCGAGGGCCCGCGCCGCATTGCAAAGGACGACATGATGCTGAACAACGACTTCGAGGTGCGTGTTCCGCTGGCCGATAACCACTATGTTACAGACCTCGATGTGCAGACTATGCGTCGCGCCGAGGGCTGGTTGGGTGCCACGCCGGAAGAGCAGGGCCCGTGGATCTCGGATGATCCCACCGAGGAAGACCGCCAGAAGATGTTTGCCCTCTCACAAGCTGGTGCCGTCTCTCCTGCTCCTTCTACTTGAACACGTATATCCTAAGTCTTGGACTCTGCTATCTTATGACCAGACGATGCTGGCTATTCGCTGTCAAGTCGGTCTCTTATCATCTTCGCTTCTTGACTGTCTTTTTATTTTTATCTCTATCACTTTATTCTCTTTTATACTGGCGTCTTATTTCTGCCTCAACCATGGTCACGACATCACGATCTTCCAACATTACTTAGTTTTTTCTAATACTCTTTTCCTCTCTCGATCTCTTGCCTGTTTTCTCACAGGACTCGAGCTATCAGGCACATAGAACCTATTTTCATAGTACTCTTGTGCTCTTTCATCATCTTCTCAGACGATTTTACGAAACTGCCTGACAATCGTTCTTCAACGAACAAGTTAGTCTTCTTCTAGGTTGTCTTTCGCACATGATATTTTTCTTTCTATTTCTTCTCTTCTCTTTCTATTATCGGTAGCGATAGTTTACTGAACACTTCGGGCTTTTTGAGAAAAACACAGGAAATAAAAGCACCGGTGTAGATTGGTTTTTTTTTCTCTCAAACAAGAAGCCTTTGTTAGCGGCGTTTTTTTTTATTGGCATATCTTTATTTTTATTTTTTATTTTACTATTTGGGATGGGATTAAGGGAAGGCGGGCGAACTTGGAGTTTTACTTTTTTTTCTTTTTATCAAGGGACACTTTTATTTTATTAGCCACTATACCGATTTTGTTGTATATTTCCGTGGACAAATCACTCGCAAAAGAATAAATTCTTCTGCAAGTCTTTTATTTGCTTATTATTTCTTAATTTTCTGTCATTTTCCTTTTTCTTTTCTGATGGGGACGCCCAGTTGATTTACATATAAAGAAGGCTTTTTATAGATATCAGCGATGCGTCTAGTAAACGAGAGACGCTTATGAGTTATACCAAAATTATTTTTCTTACCAGAAACCCTGTTCCAAGTATATATTATGTTGAAAAATGATTGAAATTCCAGGCTACTTTTGGATTATGTCGTCTTTAATATGTGACAATTTGATTAAAAACAATGTAGAATATAGAACGAAACGAGAACTTGAATGTTGTTCTGCCCATTGTTGAATTCCGACTTGTCTAGAAATGGAAGGAGGGGCAAGGCTGGTCCTTTCTGGCGAACTATTGCAGCCTTGGAGGGGCGACTATTTTCGTGATTTTAGTACTGAATGACTTGTGGATTTTTAGTTTTTCAACGGGCACATCAGAGTTCCGGCCGCCGGCTTGACCATAAATAACAATATTGTATCATTCATTTTCGTGATAGATAGTATCAATCATGGCCTTAACTTCCCGCATCACCTTGGTCGGCCCGGACTCGGAAGTCGAAGATATCTTCGGCTCCAGCATCGGCGTCATCTTCCCGGACGACATCGTCAACCAACACGGAGACAACGATCACGGCCTCTCCTATGCATCGCCGTATCTTCCCAAGCCGCTAGCTATTGCCCTAAACAAGCCAGAGGGCGACAACAATCGCCGCCTGTTCTCGCACTATCTATGGAACGCTAGTCTATTACTGGCCGAATTCGTCGAGCGTGATTCACTAGAGGTCGCCGCTCAAGAGTATCTGGCGGACTGGAAGACCCGGAATTCCGGGAAGGAGAATGGGGACAAGGTGGGCGGAAAAGAAGAGGAGCAGGCTATTGCGGTGCCGCAGGGCCATTTTGATATTCGAGGGAAGACTACGCTGGAAATGGGTGCTGGAACCGCGCTGCCTAGTATCATGGCTGCGTTACTAGGCGCTAAACAAGTCACTGTTACGGACTATCCAGCACCAGAGCTCCTCTCTACACTACGCGATAACGTCGTGCGAAACACAGCGCCCGAGAATTCCCCATTGCCAACTACGGCCACCCAACCCGGCCATATCGTCGTGACGGGCCACGAATGGGGAGTTTTCACTCCGCCACCAACCGACACTCCTTCTACTATGGCTATCTTGCCACCACAGCATGGCTTCGACCGTCTCTTCGTCGCTGACTGTCTCTGGATGCCATGGCAGCACGCTAACCTGCGCGCCTCTATAAACTACTTCCTCGGCACTGATGACGCTGCTCGTGCTTGGGTAGTTGCTGGCTTCCATACCGGCCGTGAGAAGATGCGTGGCTTCTTCGATGCTGAAGAAATGGCTAAAGAAAAACTGGTGGTGGATAATATATGGGAAAGGGATTGCGATGGTATCGAACGCCCGTGGGTATTGGATAGAGGCACTGAGGATATTACAGAGAGAAAAAGATGGCTAGTCGTGTGTATTCTCAAGAGAATATAAGAAAAAAAAAGTAATATATCAAAGGAAAATAAAAAAGATAAACATATGCAATATACATTATTTACATCACTTCATTAGTATTAACTCTAGTATCCTGCGTCTCATCCGCCTTCCTCGGCATCTTCCACCATTGGCCCCAACTCTGCCTGTTTTATTATTAGAGCCTCTGAAGTCTTTAGTCCTTGTACAGAACACAGCGCCTTTTGCATCGCCAACTGCTTCCTCTCCCAAACCAGCCTACGCAGCGCACTAACCAAGAAACCACCTAGCATAGCCAATGGCCAGTCATCGGGTATCACATCTAATACCTGCTTCAACGTGAACCACGCACCAAAACGTTCGAGTAGATTACTTGCCTGCTCTACACGTAGGGTTACCTGTTCTATGGCCAGAAACTCCACGAGTAGCAGAGCAAAGAGACTCTTTTGCTTGGCAAACAGTGCTTCGCTATCTTGCAATTCTTTGTCCTCCTCGTTACCATCTCGATCCTCGTCTTCATTGCTAGTCGGGAAGTTGTGGTTTGTAGGTGACGCTAGAGCTTGCTGGAGGGCTGAATAGCGCGACGGACTGCCGTAGATGCTGCGACCGCCACGTAGACAATATGCCACTGCTGTATCATAATCGCCGAGTGAATGGACAAGAAGTCGGAGCGCTTCGGCATGTTGCCGTGCCTTTCCGGCCAGGATGATGGTCTCCGGCACGAGGAAGTCGCCCGGTAGCTCGGCGATGCGACGCTGGATGGCCTGGCCATCGTATCCACGAGCCGTGCTGAGGAGCTGTAGAAGGCGTAGACGGTTACGCCAGGCCTCGTCTTCGTTACTGACATTGTCGGCAAGAAAGCGGCCGTAGGAGGGCTTGGGTAGGCGTAGAGCACGATAGGCCGTGTATGTGGCTGCTAAGGCGTCCCTATTATCTGGAGACGCCTGGAGATAGCCAATGACTGAGTCGAGGAAGTGCGAGATGAGGTCATTGATGTAGAGACTGTGACCCTTGGTGAATACCATGTGCTCTAGATACGCTTTGACGGCACCCGGGGCCCGGGCTTTAAGTAGAGCGACGACGTCGGCTGGTTCGAAGCGTGGAGCAACAATGCCGTTCTTGTTCTTCTTTTCCTCGGCAAACACTTCGACACCCAATCTTGGGTTACGGTTGGCGAGCCAAAGGCCGTATTCTCGCACTAGGTCCATGTTGTTAACCTTGGCTAGATAGTCCCGTACACGTTGCTCGCCGTCCATAAGTTCACCTCCCTCGTCGACTTCACCCTCAACGATGCGCTTCCACGTGGCTAGAACCTCGCCGGCCATCTTGCGGCTCTGGTATAGCCTACTCAGTACAAAGAGTCGGTTATATGCTTCGAGCAAATCGACGGCTCGGCTGAAGCAATCGATACCCTTGTCGACAACTTCATAGAGCTCTGCCCGAGGACTTCGGCTGCTCTTGGCTAGCCCTGGCGGAGAGTGCTGGTCGATTTCGAGGAGGACTAGGAGAAGCGCTGCATCGACGGTCTGGAATACTTCTTTCTCGCCGGCAACACTGCCGAAGCCCTTGCGTCGGCGCCAGGCTACGAGGAAGCGCCGTAAGAAGTGAAGAACGTCGGACGAGATGGTATCAATGGCTGGTACTGGTTTGCCTTCGTCAGTGACCAGTGGCTCGTTTGCTAGATACTTGCCAGCAGCTTCCTGAACGCCACCAAAGACCCAGATGCCCATTTTGCTCTCGATGATCTCGTTGCGAACTCCGGGAATTAGAGATAGTACAACTCGTGGGTCAAGAACGCTTTCAACAAGTATCTCTTCTAGGCTTTTGATTTGCGTGTCCGAGAACGGCTGCTCTTCGTCATCACGCAGTGGGTGTAACAGCTCAAATAGTAGCAACAGGCCTGCACGTTGCCGAAGATAGTTGAATGTTAAAAACTCGAGCTCCGATCGTGCCTCGCGGTTTTTGAACGACTCTAGTAGATCGAATGCAGCGCCTTGATCTGGCCGTTTTGTGCCCTGAGATTGCCTGACTTCATAGTCTGCTATAGTCATGTTCTGATATAACTGCGCTTCTAGCCGTAGTAGCAATGGATTACGAATAGCCCACCATATATGGTTGCCTGACCACACGGCGATCCGAGACGCCGCGCTAGCTAGTCTGATGACAAAATCCTTTTCATCTTTGATACGTTTTTCTTCCCAATCAGGCGGTGGTGTTTGTGTATCCTCCCGAGATGGCATTTGGGTCTCGAACGGCTCATGGTCTTTGGGCATGAGATCGCGCAGAGCGAAGACTGTCTCATGTTTCTTTCGCCGCGCAAAGGGTGCAAATCGTCGCTGGCCGAGGCGCTCGACAATCTCGGGAAACCGCACCTCGCCGCCATCCATAAGGACTCTGACGCCGATATTAGCGTGTGCGTCTGGCTCTTTTGGCGGCTCAAGCCAGTGCTTCTCCGGAACAGCTTGCGAGCCGGCAGTTGTTCGTTGGATCTCGAGACCGTTATGCGGGCCGTCTCCAAAGTCTCGTGACATGGATGCTATGATGTAGGCGTCTTCCTCGTCGGTGAACGGCGACATGGCCTGCGTCAGATTTTCTGGGGGCTTTCCGTCATCTACAACAAGCTGTTTTGGGTATCGATCGAATTCTATAGTTGGCCGAGTCGGGTCGCCGTCTAGATTGACAAACATGCCGATACCGGGATCAACGGGACTTGTGCCGATGACAAGCAAGAACTCTTCTTTTGTCGGAGACAATATGTGGCCCTTCAAGAAGCCGCTCCGGGAGGCACGCTTATCTGCCGGCGTTATAGGCCGTTGTGGCACATCAAGGGTCGGCGCTGACTCGCTGTGTGGCAATTGCACGGCACTATCAGAAGCGCCAGGTTCAGGGCTTTTTGATGGAGGTGGCGGTGGTGATCCTGCGGCAGCGTCGCCATTGCCGCCGTCAAGATGTAATTTAGAAGACATAAAGGCGCCGAGGCTCGTGCTTCGGCCGTGAGAAGCTGGAGGCGGAGATTTCCGGTGGACAGTAGAATTGCTGCGGACGAGGCCCTCGCCATTACCCATGCTACCACCAATGGCCTGGGATCGGCCCATGTCGTCAGACGCTACAGCGTCGTCTAATGAGAATATGGGCATGAGGGGGATCTTTAGCTGGTGATCAATATCTAGGAGTGCATAGCTACGCGCATCAGCAACGCAGGCAATAGAGTCGCGGCGTATAGACATGGTGCTACCGGCATAATCGATATTCTAGCAATAGCCACAAAGTTAGTTGATAGACGCCGCTGCTAGTCGCATAGACACAAAACTCACCCGAACCAGTCTCGCCTCTTCGTTGATGCGCACCACCTGGATGCGCCGGTTAAGCGACAACATAACAGTTACGCCGGGCTTGCCGTCGTAGCCGTGATCGTCCTCGTCGCGCGACTCGTTCAGGTCGAGGCCGCCGATGCCGTTGCAGTTCTTGACTTGCAACGTGCCTAGCGCACGGCTGAACTCGGGAAGCATGTAGAACGTGACCGTCCAGTTGCACAGCACACAGGCCTTGCCAACCTTGGGCAGAAGCACGATCTGCTGTACGCCCGGCCGGGAAGCAGCGACGGCCGGCGCGGCATTGGCCGGCTCGAAGAAGTCGGGCCAATGGAGGTGAAATCCACTCAGGCAAGCTGTAAGCTAAGTATCGAGTCTGTTGATGCTACGTTATTTTTCTGAAATATGTAGGAGACACCACGCAGGGCAACTTCGCCTGGACTGCTGACATATAAGGCACATATCCCAATATTGTATCATTGACGAGTTATCCTTCTTCCATCTTACTCCATCCGTTGTTCGTATGTATGTTTCTGTTATAGTCATAACGTGAGAGGATTAGATATACCAAGATGCCTCCCCGACAACCCGCTTGTCAATAACCTAGACTGCGATTTTGTCTGACATAAAACGACCCGACGGACGGCATTGGAGCCTAGATCCCCCGGTTCCGATATCGAAATCGTTGGACTTGGTTGGGAGTGCCTTGTAGAAGGACAAGAAGAACGAGAAACACCAGAGGGAAATGCACTGTCGGTAGCATAGTAGGCTGGATTTATGCTGCAAGTGTATTTCACTGCATGATGCAGGACTCGCATAGCATATGCCTGGACATGCACCCTACGTATCTGTATATGCCCGTCCCATGTTGAACGGCTATACTATACCAGTCCATGCGCTATTATTGCCAGGACAGCTGGACGAGCATCTGTCGTCTGCCATTGTCGTCTGTCGTCGTGAAGTTTAACTCTGTGATCGCTTAATAGACTTACACCTAAGCCAGTCTTCATGTGAGCACCGGCCACTCCCTCAATTGTGGATTTTGAGGTCGGCGATGATACGCGGGGTGGATTCGAGTAGTACCTTTTTTTGCTTTTCTTTTTCTTTTCTTTTGTTTTCCCTCGCTAGTCCCTATGCAAAGGAGCACATATGTATTAAACCTGATCCTATCTCCTTGTCAAAATTTCTGCTTCCCTCTTATCCTTTTTCTTTAGTCAACATGACTGCATTAAGCCACGGTGCCCCAGAGCCGGACTTTGTCTTTAGAGCTAGCTTTATTCCTACGCGGTATTCTATTGTAGACTGTTGGCTGGCTTAGGAAGCTAACAGGGAATAGAGGCTGTCTTGATTGCAAATAAGATACAGAGGACGACAAAGCTGTGGGAGATGATCGGCACTAGATATATATAATGCTAGTAGACATAAGAAGGATGAGGAAGGGAAGGCTGCTCAAAGCTGGTCTGTTTGTAGGCTAGATAAGTATCCTGTTGTGGTTAATAGTGTATTTAGTAGTAGTTTGTGGATTTCAACCCTGTCTGTGCACTGACTACGTACTAATATGATACATGTATTTGTGTATATATGCGGAAAGGCAGAAGGGCAGAAGGGCAGAAGGGGGCAATTTGAAAGAAATTCGCTATACCTGCTTCTCAACATGGTGAAGCATATGCATAATTTGTAAGCTGCGAAGAAAAACAAAACTAGAACTACCAATACCAAGAAAGGTAGTGTGACCACCGACTGACTAGCCGCGACTGCTTCAGTCAGCCTCTTCGTTCGTAAGCCAAACTGGTTGGACCAGTCTGGTTTAGACCAGCAGACAAATATGTAATCATATGCCCAAGAATATGCAACTAACGCTGTCGGTGCGCTGCATAATGAACAAGGGACGGTACAGACAGCTGAGCCTAGGGTGTATGACAGAATTAGAGAACGGTGCATGCAGTTGTTGGATAAATGATAGTGCTCGTTGGTTAGTTATGAACTAGCGAACCTTACCACTAGTTACTACTACTATCATTCTTATTCGACACACTTATGTAGACAAAAGTCCTTTGCTTCCGTAGCCTTTTGTATATGTATGATGCATACCTACTCAGTATCATATAGTAAGTAGTATTGCATGATTTATCATGGGAGCTCTTGCTGACTTATAAGCCTATACTGATATGCTATGTTGACATGGGATTTTAATCACTTGAGTCTTCTGCATAGCTGGACTATTCACATCTCTGGATACCGCAAAGGAGCCCTGTTTAGTAGAAGCAGTTTTGTTTACATATATATAGTATAGTTGTAGATATCAACAATAATGACTATCTTAGAGCATTATGAAGCTATCGGCTATGCGTAGAGGGAGGGGCAGACAGGCCCCCTAGTAGCGGGGTCTCTTACCGTTGTATTTAGGAGGGTTTGAGCAGGCATGAGTTGCATACAGATATATGGCTATCTATAAGTATTTGTAGTTGTGCTATGCGTATAGCGTACATACATATGCAGGGTGCCTTGGCCTGTTAATGCATTGAACAGTCTGATAACTGGTTCGTGCCATCAAGTCGAGCAAGTGTTTTAAAAAATAAAAATAAAATACTACGATAGAACAACGTTACTGTTACTACACTGTGGCGGCATGTCGATTATAGGAAACATAAGGGATGACCCGCCTCCAAAGCAGCGACAACGGTGATGGCTATGATGGTTCCAGAGCGTAAGATAGGCCGTCGATATAAGCCGGGCGGAAAACCAGCGTCTCAATGTCCTCAGAGGTGCCTGTCGATGTCAGGCCAGCTATGATGATCATTTTCCGCTGGCTCATAGCTTCTAGCCTTCCGTCAGAGATTTTATACTCTGTTGGGCGTGAAGAAAACGAAGATGGCAGCACTATGTAGACAAGATGAAACGATATGTATTCTATTCACAAAGTATGTACTGAGATAGAAAATAACGATAGGGATATATAAAACGTCAATGTTGTTGAGGCTTGAGCTTACGGCCGCAAAAAAAAAGTAATAAAAAAATACTATAGCTATCTTGTTTTTACAAATAAAAAGTACGTTCTGTGAAAAAATAAGAGTTATAAACTCCATATTTTGGTTGGCGCCACTTATAAATATGCAAGAGAACAGGAATATTATTTGGCTCGCAATGACTTCCCGATATGGAAAACTCAGACAACCCAAAAAAGACGTACCGAATAATTGTAGTTTCGCAAAGAGTTGACAATTGAAATAAGGAAGACAACAATAAAATAGCATACATAAAAGCGGGCCTATCAGGTCATTTGACAGAACTGCGCCAGAAAAAAAAAGAAAACAAAGGCATGGTTTATCTTTTTATTCTTCAACGATTGGCAGAAAAATAAACGGCATGACTTGTTGCCAAAACTGCCAAGAAAGCAATAGTGCAGCTGGAAAGGAAGGTGTGCCGTGATGACTACAGAAAGAATGCCCGATATGGTCAAACATCGAGACATCCACCAGACCAATTGAAAATAAACAAAGAGCCTTGCCCTAGAGCATCTCCTCTCCGCCTTCTCTCTTTCTCTCTCTTTCTCTCTCTCTCTCTTTCTCTCGCCGCCATCACACCGATCACACAGACGTTTTGTTTTTTGTCTTTGTTTTTAGTCAGCTTTTAGGATATCCATCGCCGCGAATTTAATTCCATAAAGAGAATATGATCGGCCATCGCATCATCATCGAGGTTGACGATACCATGGGTCGATTTGTCCATCGCCACCAGCCGATAATCGAATCGACAGACTATGGTCGAGCTTTGCCAATAGTTCGTCGCCGGATGACTTTGTCTCGATACATCTCTCTCACTTTCCCTAATATAAGTGAGCAAACAAAGTCTTTGCCCGGGAAAAGGGGGGGGTAGCGAATAAATCCTCACTAGTGTGCAGAAACCAAGGCTCGACTTTGACGGCGACATCATACCGCATCATACATATCAAATCATTCGCTACTGCTAAATCTACAACTACATACTATGTACTATGTAATACAACCTACCTTCCATTGAAGTTGTCAACATACAGCCAAGGGATGCTATATCAGCGGGTATTATAGCTGAAACGATTTTTTTTTTGAACAGGGCACTGGGCACATACTGGCTTACAAGGTTAGCAATCAAGAAGTCAAGTAACCCCCCGGAAAATAAGATAGACTAGGCAGGGCAGGGCTGCATCGTCTTTGTTATATCCTTCCAAACCTCCACAAAAACTCGTATTGCAGCCAATACGTTGTCAGCATCTTCGACATTGGCTTGATTTATGTCTTGTCAAAAAAAAATTTCCCTGCGTACTTTCTTCAATATTGTTTCTAATATGCATCCAGCTTTAGAGCATTTTTTCTTCCTCGCTGCTCTCTCTGTATTAGTTGCCGGCAAGTCCTCCAAATCTCGGCGTCGTTTTAGTACGACTGGGTTATCAACGGAAACGAAAACAAGGAACCTTACCTGCGAACGCAACAGCATACAGATACAGATACAGATACATTGGCTTACCAGAACCAGGTTCAGACGACATGAAACTTCAATCTTCTTACGACCGATCATGTGCTATACTGTATCTACAATAATGGATGCGGCGTAGTAGGAGAATGTGAACCTGGTGATGCGGTACAACCTCTGTGACCGCCACTTGGCCTGTTTCCTTTGCAGGTAATTTTTTTTTTGTTTCTCATTTTTTGGAATAGTTCCTTGTCGCTGATCCTAGAAGGGTGTAGGAACATAACTTGTTTGGTTCGAGGACTTCAAGTTGATTAGAACTAGCCAATATGGCCCTGTAAATCATCATCGTCATGTGCGAATGGGATTCACACATATTGCACACTATATTCACTGTGCTAGTAGACCTTCCCGTGGTTCTCTACCCAAAATGGCACCACAAATCATCCATAACCATCATTGTATCTGTATGTATGCTATTTTACATGCACATGCAGATACCACATGCCATAGGCCAACATTACGTACTGGCTGGACGAAGTGAGCAAACTTTGAATCACGCATGAGCTTAAGAGGGAGTACCAAGTCGAATAATCTCGCACATATGGGTTTAATATCGGGCACAACGCTCGTTATTTAGCCTGGGCTTGAGTCTCTGAGTCAACTTTGCCGACCCCCGCTACATCTCTATCTAACCGCAGCCTATGTCATTCTGCATAGCTGATCACACGGCACTAGAAGTACCCTACCTTATTGTGAATTGGGCGGTCACCTTGCTATAATAGTGTAGTATGAGTAAATACGTAGCCTACACGGTAATCTTTCGGTGCTATCATTGTCTCTATCTTCTTTATCTTTTGGCACTGGCTCCCAACTTGACCGACAAAATACATACTATGCAACATGGATCTCTCCACTTCTTTTCAGCCTCAGACGCTTAAGCACGTCGTGCATATACATAGTCGCAGTAGTATGTACGTTGATATGCGGATCCATGTAATGCAAACAAGCTCCTAAAATGTACAAATGTACTCACATACAGATACATATGTATACTAATATCTTGCAAACTTCCTTTTCCCCGTGATACAGCAAAGAGGTTAAGAAGGGAGAGATAGAAAGAAAGAGATAAAAGTTCACCAATGAG
>RHLR01000167.1:0-33386 GCA_009806335.1 Davidsoniella australis
AGATACAGAGCCTTGGTACTACAAATTCTGTCAAAACTGTCTCTGGTACTTATTCAAACCCCTAATGTAATTTGTTCATAACCCTACTGTTGGCCGGCAAAAGTAACTAGGACGGAAGGGACTACATTGTATCCGTAAAAACGTACTTTTTTTAAAAAATTTTATTTTATTTTTAATTAAGGTGGAAAATGGAGCCTTAATAGCCCTGAACTAATACTAGTATACAATATAAGGTGAAGGACAAGCTACTGTGATAGGCCACTGAGATACAGAACATTTTGTTATGGTTTCGTTATATGCTATGCTATTCCTGCGCATTTCAACTTTTAATCCTTTCCGGGAAAAACCACCTCGAACCTGCCTCAAAACCTCCGAGCATTTTGTAAACCCTTTTAGAATAGTATGGTTACTACCTGGCATCTACCTTCTGCAGAACTTCGTGAGTGGAGAGGCTGTCAGACGCACTACTATAAGCATAGGGTGGACTTCAATACACATACATATGAAAAGAATCTATATACAAACGAACAAGGATATAGCGGCAACTTTATTAGCACATGGCTTCATTGTGCCACGTCTCTACTAACTGTACGACGCCACAGCACACGAAACGTTGTGGCGTTTCTAGATGACGCGACTGGGAAGCGTTGAGAAAACTAGCGTAATAGTAATAATCAAAGCACGTAGCAAAACCTTGATAACCGTGCTTCGCCTCTTTCTGATTTCTCCCTGTGGTTCACTGGATCCGGCTCTGGTACGAATTTCATCTGCTCTCTTGTTTACTGCCAACAGCAACAGTATTACTAAAGGACTAGAAGACTAGAAAACTAGACACGACGTTCCTGCCACCACATCCAATAGCCACCTGGTATTATTTTGCAGTTTTGCCGATATCCTTCATCCCGCGATGGAAAAAGCATAATTGTAGAATAGGCATAGAAGCAATCGTTCAGCAGCTACCTACAGTATAGTCTGGACTCCGTTAAGCAATCGAGCTACCATATCTTGTCACCTTAAGGATTTTTTGTTAATTTTTTTTTAATTATCCCAAACCGCCATTTAACAACTTCGAACACTTTCATTTTAATCTATCAATAATTGCGCTTCCGAAAACAAATCAATTACCCCAATCTCCAACGCCGAAAACTGGCCGTAGTTTCTCAGGGTCGTCGCCACAGAGGCTATATTATTAACTCAACAATCGGGTTGCGACGCGACATTTTGCTATTCCTCGCGATAGGCACCTATTGTCAATTGCAGCGACTGCGACACCACCTTAGCGCCCAATAGCCAGTCACATCGTGGTACTCTTTCTCCTAGAGTGCTTCGCGTATTTTGCCGTCACCCATACCGTGTTATCGCCGCTCGGGTTGATTGTTTCTATATTCACCAGCTAGTCTACGGATGGGTCTCTGAAAAATAGAAATACAGCAGAAATGAGCGCTTGGATGAATGAGCCTCCCAATCACAATGGAAACGGCTTCTCCCTCATGACCGATCCATCGGTCGCGGCGACCACCGGAGCATGATAGATCCATCTGCTTTCATCGCAAACAATAACCAGTTTGGCCAACCCAACCAGTTTTCCGGCCAACCCCACAACATGATGAATATGCAGAACGGCGTTGGTTCTATGCGTAACGCGTCCCCATCCGCCTTTCAACCGGCCGCCTACCAGACCAATCCTGTCGTGCCATCGAAAAGACCGCGCCCGCGTGATGATAGCCTTGCCGGATCACCCCGTCCCAATCCAGGCATGTTGCCCACGACGCGCTCCGAGACATCGCAACAAAGTTTTAATGGCACGTTCCCGTCAGCCTCCCAGCAGAACCCTACAGTGCAACCATCGCAATATCCTCACCTCTCACACAATGGATCTGCAAATGCCACTCCATCGCCGATGATGTCGCATCAGCCTCTGCGCCCCGGAAGTGTCCCTCAGCGAGTCGCAACGGCATCTCCTCACCCGTTTTCACCAGGCCCGCCGCAGTATAACTCACAGGGATCACCTGCTCCGTCTGATAGCGGTACCCCTCAGCCAAACCCTTACATGCAGAACATCCCAGCAGAGTTCCTATAACCCGAACTTCTCTGCACCCTCGCCTTCACAGCCGCGTCCATCACCCGGCCCGACGCCCGCCCCAATGCCAATGCCGTCCCAGAGCGGACAACACCTCTACCAACAAGCTCCTATGCACAACCAACGCAACTCCATGGATCAACAAAAGATGGCGGCTGCTTATCAAGCACGACTTCAACAACACATGCTGTCGCAGGGAATCCCACCCGCTCAAGCTCACGTTCAAGCCCAGGTTCAGGCACAAGCACAAGCACAAGCTCAAGCTCAAGCTCAAGCTCAAGCTCAAGCCCAGGCTCAGGCTCAGGCGCAAACACAGGCTCAGGCACAGATGCAGTCTACCGGTCGTGTTGCGCAACCTCAACTTCAGGCCGGCCAGAATTCTCCTGCGATGGGTAACGGCCAGCATCCTAGTGCCGGCGTCCGAAACCAGCCGCGTCCTATGCTGCGTATGGACCATGATACATTCATGAAAAATCTCGTCGGATTTTGCGCAGCTAAGAACCTGCCGCTCGATCCTAACCCCATGATTGGATCACGGCCCGTTAGTCTCTTATTACTGTTCCAGCATGTACAGGGTCGTGGTATGTTCAAAGGTGTGAATGCAACCAACCAGTGGCCTCACATCGCGCAGGCCCTACAATTCCCCCCGAACCAGATGACAAACATACCTCAGGTCTTGAGGATGATCTACGAACAAAATCTCCTCAAGTTTGAAGAGGCGTGGTCTGCAAATCAGCGAAAAATTGCCCAGCAAGGCCCCCCACAGCCTAATTCCGGAGTTCCGGGGACTCCTACTATGCCTGTAAAACCACTGCCCGCCCAGCAACCTGCGTTACATCAGCTCCCGCCACACATGATGCCCGCGACAACCACACCCACGAATTCGAAGTTTGCCAAACAGCCCAGCACGCCTCAGCCATTGCCAACATCAGCCAGCAACAACTTGCAACAACCTCACACACCTGGCCAAGCTATACCGAATCATTCACGAAGCACGCAGTCACGTGGTATCGAACAGACAGCGGCCCAGCATGGCTTACAGAATGCGGATACGAATGTCGGCGCCGCTCCTCTAGGCCCATCGACTGTTCCACCCGGCATGGTCATGTTGGAAAAGCCGCCTAACTTCCTTGCTGATACTGGCGAATACATCCCACGCAGTCGAGAGATAGGCACTTGGGGTGTTTTGAACCTTAGTACCCTCAATAACATCGGCTTTGATCTCGAGCGAATGCGGCCAGATATGCCGCCCGTACAGGAACTAGGCCACATTGACATTGCTGCACTGACGCGCAGTATTGAGTCCGGTATGCACAGCGAGATCCGCATGGCACTTGATACTCTTGCTAGTGTCACTGCTTCTGTACATCAATTCCATGCTGTGCAGCTACAATATTGTGACGATCTGGTGGACGTCTTGATCGAGTGTGCAACGAACCAACTGGATATCTTGCTAGACAACAGCGAACAAATATCTGACGAAATTGAACTGCCATCATATGAGGAGCTCATGAGATTGACGAAAGAAGAGTCTTTCCAGGTACTCGATACGCCGGAGTTTGGATCAACCGAGTATGTCATGCATAGATCCGTTGATCGAATTCTTTGTATCATGAGCATTCTTCGCAACCTGTCATGTCATTCTGAAGATGCGTTGAATCTGTCATCCCTAGCAGATGATTCGGTGATAGATCTCCTTTGCTCCCTGATTCGTCACATTGGAACTAGAAGAAACTTCCTGCGTACTGAAGCCAATAACCTTGATTTCTTTAAGGATTGCATAATTCTAGTATCGAATGCGGCGTCGTCTATGGAGATTGCCAGTCGAGATCATGCTTTGACATTACTGTATCTTCTCCTCATGTTTGTCCCTGCGTCGTCACTGGATGAAAATGATGGTACAGTATTCTTTGAATCTTATGATCCAATGGCACACCCTTACCTGCCACATGCTGTTGACTCATTGGCGAAGATATTGGCGCGCGACGAACCTAATAGATCACACTATCGCACCATATTCTCTACCGACCAGTCAGTACAGTACCCGCTGGAGCTTCTCACGCGCGCATTTGCTCTCGCCATATCACCAATACCCGATTATTCGAAAGATGCGCGCCAACCTATGATCGCAACGTTGGTGGAATGCAGAAAACCGTACCTAATGCAAGGATTGTTGGCTGCCGATATCCTGCTTAGCATGGCACCCAATTACGAAATTCCCGTCGTTAGACTATGGCTTTCACCAGCTAATGGCATAGCACCTAGCCTCTTGCATCTTTCGCAGTTCTTGGGATCTCAGTATGATCTTCAAGCCCGGCCTATCGCTACGAGGGGCTCTGTACCGAAGAAGGATGAGTCGTTGATCTACATGGTGTCTTTGGTTGTTGGCGTTATCAAGAAGATGGTTGATAAATGCAGAGACCCAGTAGATGATGAATCTGTGCCCACAGAAACTCTGCCAAGCAAGGAGATGCTCATCAACACATTATCTTTCATTGCGCCAGAGTGGACTAGTGAAGGAGTTGTCCAACAAATAAGTTCTCTCTCTACGTTGTCATTATAAGAGAATCATCTCCATCATAACTGGGAATATCTTCATTGAATCATCCCAAGTATCATTGTCTTCTATATCTTTATTGTTATAACTTTACATTTTTGTTTTTGCTATCTTTCCATTTCTTTTTTGGTACATGAAGGGATTGGAGGGGCTTGGTTATTGCTATTGTGTCTTATATTATCTTTTTTTTTATTATCTGTCTGTTCTGGTGGGGTTCCAACGGCTTCATTCAATATATTATATTCTTCATCCATAGTTTATAACTTCGAAACATATAAAAAATGGTATTCTATGACTTTTCATGTGTATGGTACATTGCTGTAATTTTGACATGAATTTGATCCAAGGTCATGTGTTATATCTAGTTGCGAGGTCCGGCCCGTGGTATCTATTACTGCTATGACTGGTGGTATGATATAATTTACAGATAGTTATACAAGAAGAGAGTTCTGAACTCGTCTTTCTGATATAATTGTGAGACATACTCTATGATAATATGATGACTATACTACTAGAGCTCATAAGCATCAATTCTTGCTGATTTTGCTCATGGCGTCATTGGAAGTTTGAGCAGGTGCAAGAAAGTGACTGGGATATTGGATGGCACAATGAATGTTCATTAAAGACCTTGAGAACTCAACCACGCCTTTACCCGATCCAAATGTTGACCCTAATTGCATTAGATACAGTGGTCAGTAACAACAATGTATCATGATCAGTGATTTTTTGCGAATATAATACGACTCTGCCCGAATTATATCTTTCTTACCTTGATAGTGATATGGTTGGTCACGGGATTGAGTTTGATATCAGTACTAGGGATTTCTAGAGCTTCTTGTAGCTGCAGCTTTAAAGCATTGCCGTTGCCTGAGATACGACGAATGATGACTGAGAAGGCTTTTGAAGCACGATCTTGGTTTTGGTAGATGGGCAGATTTTGGGAAGCAGTCCTGGCAATAGAGTAGCTTAGGCTTGGAGTCTTAACGCTGGTAGGACTTGGGTTCGCTAGTATTTTAGATATCACTATGGTCTCAGTAGCATAGGTACGGACTGAGGAGAGCCTTGATGCCGAGGCGGCGACCGTCCGTGATGCTGAAGAGAAGAAAGACATGATGTGTGATCCAAGATGTATAGATGGTAGACGTCAAATATACAGCCCATGGGCCCGTACTATGAGTTATCATGAACTGTGAAGATGCTATGGGTAGCAAAATTAGAGAGGCGCGGGTGAATAGCGGCTAATGCCACACGTGACACAGCACGTGAAAGCGTGAAGTACGGGAACAGCTGGCACTAAAGAGCGCTAGCAGCTGGCGGATATTTTAGACTTTGGCCGTAGAAATAATATTTTTTTTGAAAGAAGGAAGGAGGGGAGGGGCGGATGTGGGCTCCCCACCATTGAACTAAATCAAAATCAAAATCAAAATGAATAGAATGTGTGCATTGTGCATTTGCAGTAGGCCTTGGTTTGACGATTTGGTGCATGATAGGAAATCTTTGGCGTTGCTCTGAGCGTTTTGTTAGATAATCCACGATCGATCTAGAAGGCCGAGACGCTTGAATATTTTCACGATCAATTGAAGTGCCTCCATCGTGTATTTTGCTCTGTTGACTGGTGTTCTCTCTGTTGTTTTGTTTGCACTACCTTGCCCTACCGATATTGAATAGCACCGATTTCTATTCTAAAAAAACCAAACCAACACCTAACTGCATTGATTTATTGTGGCCCAAAATTTCTTCCTCTTGCAACAGCGTACCCACGACGACCTTTTTACTACTATCACGAGACTCATCATGGCTGCCGATACCACCCCTTCGCCTCTAGGCTACTCGCTGGTCGATAAATTCGCCCCCCAGCTTTCTCGTCATCTTTTCCTCCATCTGATTGAGTTCGAGACGCAGCGTGCGCAACAAGCAAACGATGAAGCCGCCATCAGAAACATACTCGAGGCTAAGATCCACCTGCTGAAGGACACCAACATGGCCGACTACGTGGCGAGCATGTACTGCCAGCTTCACGGTGTGGATAACGCGCCTGAGGAGTACGCCAAGAAGCGCGAGGCCGTCCTCGACCAGCTCGAGAAGAGCGAGGGTGAGACCGCTACTATCTCCGACCTGCTGACCCAGGAAGAGGTCGTCAACGCCCTTCGTAGCGACAAGGTTGCCAACCTGCAGTTCCTCGAGAAGGACCACGGCGTATGTTACTCCTGACCCCATAAGTTGGTACCTGTAGTATTGTCGTCTGGGTTTCTGATAGAGTACATGTGATACGTATATGCTGTAGATATGGCCATGTTTCTACAGATAATCACAGAATGACGCACCATGAACTCTTTTCTCTTACAATGATTGGCATATACTAACACATGCGTCCTAGGTCACCGTCGATATGGTAAACGCTCTCTTCGATAACGGCGAGTTCCACTTCCGCTGCGGAAACTACGCCCTTGCTGCCGATCTCCTGTACAAGTTCCGTGTCCTATCAACCGATGATGACAAGGTCTCCCGGGCCACTTGGGGTAAGCTGGCCTGCGATATCCTAGATACCAACTGGGAGCAAGCCCTAGAAGAGATTCTCAAGGTCAAGGAGGGTATCGAGACCAAGCTGTTCAACAAGCCCCGCGCACAGCTGGACCACCGCACAATGCTGATCCACTGGTCGCTATTCCCTCTTTTCAACGACGAAAGTGCCCGCGAGCCTCTGCTGGAGATGCTTTTCAGCCCCAACTACATCAACACTATCCAGACGACGTGCCCTTGGATTCTTCGGTATCTGGTTGCTGCTGTTATTACCGGCCGCAGCCGTGCTCGCAGTTCCAGTGTTCACCAAAAGCAGATGAAGGATGTGGTTCGCTATGTGCGCCAAGAGCTTTACGAGTACCAGGACCCCGTCATCGAGTTCATCAGCGCCCTGTACCTCAACTTCGAGTTTGATGCCGCCAGAGAGGCTCTTCGCAAGAGTGAAGAGGTCTGCCAGAATGACTTCTTCCTATTCAACAGCACCGATTCCTTCGTCGAGGCTGCCCGTCACCTGATCTGCGAGAGCTACTTCAAGGTGTCAAGCCGCGTTAGCATTCCCGATCTGTCCGAAAAGCTTGGTCTTAACCCCGATGATGGTGAGAAGTGGATCGTCAAGCTGATCTACGAAAGCCGGATAGATGCTAAGATTGATGCTCAAGCTGGAACTATCACCATCAACCAGCCTCAAAACAACGTCCATCAGCAGGTCGTTGAGAAGACCAAGGGTGTTTTCTTCCGCACTACAGTCATGTCGTCTGCGCTTAGCAAGTAGATAAAATTATTGCCAACCAACCATACATCCATCCATGCCTCGTCCCCCTTTCCGACTTTTTTCTTGGTATGCATTCATGTTGGATAGATCTGTTTGCTTAGTTTACCCTAATGTCGACCACCGCTGTAATCCATGGTTGCTATCAATATTTCTTTCTAGACTTGAAAAAAACTCTTCCCCCCCCCCCAAGTCTGCACATGTCGATATTCCCATCTCTAGGTTTCTTTTTCGTTCGTTTTCTTTTTTTTTTATATCTTTACTACCTCATTTTTTTTTGCTTTGTACTAAGTTGTGACGCATTTTAGTTGTTGAGCGATTATATCTCCGCTAGTTATCCACCTCCACCCTGTTACCTTGTTAATGCTCTTTGCTTAAGATATCTAGACTGTTTCTTGAGATTGGATGGGTTGAGGTCAGTATCAGCATTGATGTTGAGCTCATATCTAAGCCTAATCAAAAGAATATAGATATCTTTGTAACAGTGTCAAAAGGGGAAGAGGAGAAGAGGAGGGTGTGATAGTGCTACATGCTTCCTGCTTCTAAATTGCGTTTCATTCTCATTTCAATTTTTTGTCATTACCACTTAAAAGGAGTTTGGTTTCTTTTCGGGTTTTCGGTTTCTGCAGAGGGAGGGTCGAGAATTGGTGATGGCATCTAGAAATACTACTATTAACCGAAATCATGAAAAAAATATTAACGCATCATATCTTTTCATAATGTGAAATGAACCTATGGAATTTAGTTTGAATTGAATAATATATAGGCTATCATGAATATAGTCGTTAAATATGCTTCTCTATCAATGCTCTAAACCTCGTAAATAATATGTTGTATCTTAATTCGTACGAGTAGCATCATATTCTCTTTATAAAAATGGCCATTATTTTAGACATCATATCATATACTTTGAACCGTGATCTGGGCCTTGAGTTTCTGTAGAACATCATCTTTGAGCCACCACTCTCCTCCGGTGTCCTCTGTGCGAGTTTCATCATTGGGAGTCTTTTCTTTAGCTTGTTGCCGAGCTTCATCCCAATCAAATAGCATACGCAACCCTAGAAGAGAGTCACGACTTGTCCCATTAGTACATGCCATTTCTAATTCTAGACGAGCATCGACGACAGAGATAGACGCTGCAGATACAGCGCCCTCCCCAGAAGTGATATGAGGGTCAAGCAAAGTGGCTTGATCACCAGAAGACATCGACTCAAGCGCTGATAGATGAAAGAGCCATTCCATAGGGTCTGGTTTCTTCGGGGTTGGCGTAGACACGGCGGCATTGCTATCCGAGGCAAGAACATCGAACGGTGTGTCAGTTGCAGGCCGGGCGCGAAGATGGACTTCGTGAGTTTTGGCGAATGCAATAGCTACTTCAGGGTTACTAGTGAAGTCAATATGGGAGTCCCAGTAATCTGGGCCACCATGGACATGAATTTGTGAAATATCATTGATGTGCGGTAGTAGAAATGGCGCATTACGCGTCTGGGGAGCACCACCAACACGAGGCTTCATGGTGATAGTAACGGGAGCCGTGATGACATCTCCTGAGGATGCATCACAGACCACTATGCAACGAGCTTCTGCAGCAAGGACCCAAAGATGGCGGAAGGCTTGCAAATGGGCTCGGTTGTCCATGACAGTTGCTGGGAAGACCGGATAAAACGAAGCTAGCAGAGCACCGATGGCAAGGTTATTGGTTCCTAGTGTCATCGATCCCATGCTGAGGAATATGATACCAATAGCCATGTGGGCAGCCATGTGAGAGCCATAAGGAACATCTGGATCTGTGCGTCCATGAAGAGCTCGTAGTCGTCTCATGACCTTGATATCTCCTGTGCCAGACATGACTGCTGCCGAAGATAATGCTGTGATGTCTTGACAAGTGCGGAGAGTATGTCTGGCCAACTCTTCATCGTAACAACTGACACCGTGATCATTTCCATCAGCACCCTTAGATAAGTTCAATAGTCGGCTGAAATGATCTAGGAAATGAACAAGTAAGTCACGGGCTTTGAGATTTGCCGAACCCGCAAAGCGCAAGCCAATCGAAAAACATAGGCCACCAAGGATGCTAAAGAATGCAAGATCACTGCTAGTAAGGCGAACAGTGGTTGAGAGGTCGACCCGGCGACGGTATGCTAATGGCAGACTTTTGCACACCCAATCCATCGACGGTTCGACTTGTGACCAAAGAATCAAGTTCTTGGCTACTGTGCGAAGCAACAGCAAATCCGGACGCACGTAATCGAATTGTACGATTGAGTCTGGCACATCGATTTTGCGAGCTACTAGGGGATCCTCGGACTTCATGTGTATCAAGGCTAGAGCGATGACGGCACCGCTCGCACTGCGGTCTAAAACATTGACCTGCTCAACGCGTTTTGGCGCAGTGGCCGCTGTCAAAAGTCGGTTGGTCACGTCCATGTCATGAAGACCCTTAAGGTCGGCTCCTTTGCCGAGGTTTATGAAGCCAAGGGCAAAGCCTGTTGCAAGTCGGTATCCTTCGCTTCTTAAAGTATCGAAGACTCCATCATCCTCTTCCGGCAAAGCGTCCGCATCAGTTTCAGGACTATAAAGCACTTCCGACAGCATGATCTCACTCATACGCCTGTGCTGTGTGTTACAATACAGCAGCCCAATTCCCATGATACCGGTCGTCTGTGTCAAGGGAGATAGATTGAGCTCCGCCGCGCCACGGGGTAACATCCGTGTGACATGGACAGACAACAGACGAGTAATTAGGGAATCCATGCTTCCAATATGGGAGACTGCTAATCCGAGAAGTAGTCCGATGGATGTCATGTTATGTTTCGGTGTGAGGTATTTAAAAGACACCCATTTTGCCACATTCCGTAGATGTCCATTCAGCCCAAGAGCTAAAAGAAGGCCAGCGTGCCGATTGCTGAGTTCTTGGTCAGGCTTGTTGAAAAGGATCCATGAAGTATCAATTCCTTTGGCCTTTGGAGAGATACACAGACCGGTAGACACGCCCTGATGGAAGAAACTCCAGCAAACCTTTTCTTCCGTGAAAACTGACCGATCAACACCTACGGTTACATTTGTAGGCTTGACGACACAGTTCAAACAGAAGCCCGGGGTCGGGGTCTTTTGTGTCGGTAAAGGAAAACGATGCCCGTAGGTTAGCATACCTCGGCCGATTGGAACGGCTAGTGTACACAACGCAACTCGTGATACTAGATCTTTCTGTTTCTCCAGATACACACTCTCTGTCCACTCTTGTTTTTGTGAAAGTGTCACTAAACGCGTGCAAAGTGTAGAAGTCATATCCAGTGCATCCATAAGACGTCTATCACCTTTGAATAGAGCACGGAGCAAGGCGTCCTTCGCAATATTTGTCAAGTTACTGCTGTTACCAATATCGGAAATCTTTGGAACCTGCTTGGTGCTCTGGCATAGCAATTGTAGATCCCATGTAGCAGCATGAGATGAAGCCTAGGTTTAAATGTCAGTCATTTAGTAAAGGTAGGTACAGTGATTTCAATCGAGCAAATGCTTCGTATCATAGTGCAAGATAGGTGGTAACATACTGTAAGATGAGGACGACGCCGAGTATGCAATGCTACTGGCTCATCACCTGAACTTTGGACATTATGGCAGATATCCGAGCGATTGATTAATTTCAGTAGCTCGCGAGGCCATTGAGGCGGAGGAGAAGCTTGACACAATATTATTGGGTCCCAGAAGATCGGCATAAGCGCCTCAGGAAACGCTTCCAAAGTAATGGATGAGCTTAAGCCAGCTTTAAACATTGCTTCAACGGTAGCCGCACAAGATGAGCCCGGCTTGAGATTAGAAAAGAAGCGTTTGAGGAGCGATGTACGAGGCGTTATAGATGCTACAAATCTGTGTAACGGAGAAAGCTCAGCTTGTGCGTTGTTGGGTGCAGACTGTGCAATTTCCAGGACATCAACAAGACTAGGGAAGATAGAACGATTATCTCCTAGAATACGGGATTGTATCCATGAGAAAATGCAAAGGTTTGTATCCGGGCATGGTATCGTCGCTGGCAGTACAACTTCTAGATAGATCGTTAGTCAGTTTTAAACTTTCAGTCTACAGACGAGGGCTAGAATCATACCGTGATCAAAACGAGGATCGATTGGTTCCTGAACACCGATTTCGTATCCAGACTTCGAAGCCATAGACTGCCAGCCCATCCATCGTAGTATCTGAGCTAATAAGACACGAGTGCCAGCTCGACCAAGTGGTCCACCCTCTGGAATGGTAGCATCTAGCTTCTGCTCCTCCATGAGTAAGTGCATACCGACCACAATATTTCTAATGGTGATCAATCGGTTCTCAATCGAGAGACCACTGTAAGCTGGCAGATACCCGTTGTGTCCTAAAGCCATGACACCGGTGGAACTGGCTAGAAATCGAGAAGCATATCGTATGTGTGCTGCCATGAAATGATCTGCGCTTTCTTCGAACCCGACGGGCGTCACACTATCAAGAGCCCATGACCATGTTGGTCCCAGAAGCCAAGTTGGCACAGCGGTGGCATTGGCGCTCACGTGCATCTGCAACGCACCCCAACTATAGCCGGTACATTTTGAGCTGTTAGAAGATGGTGGACGTCGCCGCCGCTTGCTGGGTGTCGAATGGAAAGACGGGTCGGATCTTGGCTGAGCTGTGCTCACATTCAAGAATAGAGATAGCAGTAATATTACTAGTGCTGACCACTCAGAGTCTGCGACGTCAAGCCCTTCGTTACCCATCCATTGTATTACTTGCCACCATCCGCACAACATGGTTTCTCCCATGCCATCTGGCACAACAATCCGACAAACATCTAAAATAGCACGTACATGTGAATGGGTGGGCTCCATCTGTATTTTGACGTGGTGGATCTTGGATGATTGGTCGACAATATCGATAGATCCTGAGGTATTTCGGAAACGCAAAGATTCGATTTCATTGATTGGCACACAAATGGTCTGACGCTGTGGAAACTTATCATCTTGTGTTTTGCTAGGGATATATTGCAATGATCTGATATTTTCTAGGTTGAATGTCGGGAGTTCAATCGTCGATGGTTTGCTCCAAGGCGCTTGGATGGAAAGCTCACGATCTCCGGATATGTTTTCGGACAAGATGAGCATCATTGTAGTGTCTCCGTCGACAATCTTACAAGAATCAATGACTCCAGAAGCTCGCTGACTGTCACAAGAACCCAATGCTAGCATGTCAGGTAGATTCTTGCTTCGGCCGTGACGGCTGACTTGGAGAGTTACCAAGTCAAGCTTGTGGTCGACAGAGTCTTGGATGGCTATCATGATACTTATACATCCAGAGTTGTGCGAAAAGGATATCGGGTGGACGATACTAAATATTCGAGGAGTGGCGTGTAGTGGTTGGCCAACACTGTATCGGATTCCATGGAGTGTCTGGCTATCTACTGGCAAACTTTTGATCTTTGAGAAAGAAATCTCTTCAACAAAGCCGTCAAAGTTACCGTCTAGCGATCCGGGAGAATGGAAAACAGACGTATCGAAGTCACTACCGCTGCGGAAATCGTCTGGCATCAAATCGGGACTTGGGTCGAGAAAACTATTCAAACCGAGATGTGAAGCTTGTACGTAGCTATGAGCACTACTTAATCGTCCGTTGTGAAATGACTCGATACGTTTTGCCTGACTGCTTTCGGAGAAAACAGAACGCTCTTGAGAAGCTGGCATATCAACACGTGCTAGAGAACTCAACCGTTTTGATTGTCTTCGGGTGATTACAGGGTCTCTTTCCTTTTCGAGAGATGCTGCAAATACTTGTTGCTGTTGTTGCTGTTGATGTTGGTGATGCTGAGCCCGTTCTTTTTCCTTCTCCGTCGCTTTTCTAGTTCTCTTTCCGGGTAAGGTAGCACCGAAGCTTTCCCTGTAGCTACTACGGATAGGTGTTTTCGTCTCGATGGGTGCTGTTGATGCTGTTGCTGTCGCCGCAACAAATCCAGGAGCCATAGAGCTTCGACGTCGATCAACTTTCGTTGGTCCAGCCATAGTACGCAAACTATCAATAAAGGGGTCGACAATAGGTAGATATCTAACTCTCCATAGCGAATACCGGGCAGTATCACGGTTTATAGTGATAGCCAATATCAAAGGTTCACAGCCAATCAGCTGCTCTGACACAATTTCTTGGATATCAAGTATCTCCTCGCCAGCGTCAAGAAATGATGACCGAGAAGCTGGAGTAGCCTTACGTTTGTCGGCCACCATTGGCTCTGGTGCAGTCATTACAGCAAGACCTAGTTCGAGCAATGGATCGAGCAATGTTACAAAGCGAGGCCAATGTGACGAGGACAACTGGACAACTGGCTGGAGCATCGATCCAAGGGTCGAGCTTAGCCGGAGAGAAAGAGTAGCGGGCTTTCCTAGAGTTTCCACTGAGAACTTGGGTGTTGTTGGAGTTGAAGGGTCAACCGAAAAGACGGGATGTGAAGATGTGAATGAGTTCGGGGGCACACGAGGAAATCGTAAACCGGTAGCAATACTTTCGTCGCCATGTTTCTTCCGCTGAATCAGAAGTCCCTGTGGAAGAGGGCACGCAGTCTCAACTTCGAATGGCATATGGACAATGTGGCTAGCACCTGATAAAAAGAATATATGGGCTTGTGTTTTCAGAAACACCACCAAGGCCTTCGCCAATTTTGAGCCGTCTTTCGTAGCATAGGATGGCTGTCCATTCGTTTTTGAAGGGTCGCTAGAATTCGATCTGCTATTCGAGCCTTCTGTAGTTGTAGGGAAATAAGTCAAGACGGCCTGTCGGATATCTTCCTTTTCTATCGTGAAATTAAACGTTTTCCGAAATATGTTTCCTCGTGCCCATATCACAGCTTTGGGTGTCACCAAAAGCTCCTCCTCGACAGCTGGATCGCATTTTGTGTCTAAAGTTACGCTCCATGTATAAATAGAAGCTGGAGGGTTGGGCGGGAGTAGAAGCTCATCTATGGCATGTTGAAGGACTGTAGGTTGGTGAAGACCTAGAGAGGTAACCTGGGCCATTTTGCGTCCTCCTAGTGGCAATTATCTAATAGGAGTCTCGATAGTTATAAAGACGCGTCGATTCGGCAAAGTAACTTCACGGCTTCAAGAGATTGAGTTAGCTCAAGATTCCATAGACACCAAGTTTATAAGAAAGATGGCCTGCTGACATTGGTATAGGTACGTACACTCTAATTAATGTGCGTAGGGAGTTGACACAAGCATGAACATCAGTAATGCAAGCAAGCTTTACTCTGGAAAATAGAGGCTATATAGACTCTTGAAAAGAAATGAACGCTGTTTTGTATCATCTAGATGCATTTGAACGAGCTAAATAAATAAATATCGGCATATTTCCATTTGGCCATTTAGTGCGCGTTTCTCAACTTACAACAGTAGTTACTCTAGCTTCTCTCAACGCGTTGCCGTTACTATTTGCTATTTGAAATGTGGGGGGTGAAAGAAAAAGCGGTTGGTCTTCCATTGCTGGTATAAGTGGGGCCTCTTGGGCTATTTGGAGGCTAGGGAGTTGAGTGATGATGCTCTGGAGACTTGAATGTACACATTATCACTATATAATGTACGTACTATTTGAACTGGTCATAAGTGTATAGTAGTAAACTGGGCCTTCAAGTTTATCCTTGAGCTAATACTATTATTAGGTACATTGTAGAAGATGATGACTAGTTTTGTGTGTTGATACCTAATAACCTAAACCACCCAGATTAATCCTTAATATGGCAACAGTCTTGTTGCCTTGTATGTTTAATTTCTTGTAGTTAGACTTTCCTCAAAAAGGGAAATTGCATCAATTAACCCAACATATAAAGAAATACAAACTTAATAACAAATAACTATCATGGGAAAATGCTGATGCCCTAGATATGTAGAAACGATTAGCATCTTCTTCACATACAACTAGTCGTATAAGCTTCATAGAGCTCTAATTTGTATGTGAAAGGAGCTTGGGCCATCGGAAACGTGGCGTAGCCAGGGAAAATGTGCCACATTTAGCCTTGAGTTTCTGTGGCTTTCTATACTGACGTAGGGCATCTATAGTAGAAAGCATAGCATATCCAAGCTTGGGACTGGAATAATGAGTTGACAATATTTTGCGACCATTAAGCTTGTTAAATTCAATGCTGACATTCCATGATACCCTCATTTCAACCCTTTGTTTGAGACATCGTCGTCTATTATATGACCCTAAGTAGTACTTCACATAACCGCTCAGATACACGGAACGCTCCTCTACGACGAACCTTGCATTTGATTTTACGCGCTACATCTTAACCTCGACGTCGATTGATATCCCGAACGAAAGATCGAGATACTTTGGCGCCATGGCTCATACAGGGAAACCCGGTCCTTTGAGTGGGTTGTCTAGCTCTCGGCCGTTTGTCGAGGAAGATGAAGATGGCACGCATAATGACGCGCCTGCAGTGCTAAATGATGATGTAAACATGGGCATGGACGTCTTGGGAGACTCTTTATCGCAACGATCAGTAGTGAAAAGTGATATTGATCACAATGAAGCACTCGAAGCTCCTAAAGTAATGGACTCCGGTGACAAACCAGATAACAAAGACTCAACAACTGTAGTGAAACCCAGCGTATCTCCCACGGTAGAAACTACACCTACACCTACACCTACACCTACACCAGCTCAACCGATAGCTGCCGACATCCGCAACAGCAATGTCCAGCTTGATTCTGGGAATGGTGATGTAACTTCGACTGAAGCTTCTCAGTCTAACGATGAAGGATCTGAAGAGTCCGAAGACGACTCCGAAGAAGAAGAAGAAGAGCCTCGATTGAAGACAGCTCGGCTCACATCCAGTCTTGGCCTAGTCTATCGCAATGGTGATGCGACGAGTGCATTTCTAGTTGGTGGTGAGAAGATGGTTATAGGAACTCATAATGGCAATATCGTAAGTCTTGTGCAATGTGTTTTACTGTTTCATCAAAGCAGCGAAAATGATGCCTTGTGATCGGGATCTAATTCTATTATAGCATGTCTTTCAAATGCCGACTTTCGATGTTTTGCGCGTCTATCATGCCCATTCAGCTTCGGTCACCTCAATATCTATATCACCATTTCCTCCGCTGCCATCCCATACTTCGACCGACCAGAGCTCATTTGGCCTGCCTGTCACGTCGATTCGTTATCCATCTACGGCACCATCAATAGCATCTAGCTCCGCAAGCACCCGCTCGACACATTCGAAGGGAGTTCCATCGGTGCCTAATGTCCTATCGAACTATATATACATTGCGACATCATCGACAGATGGCAACGTCTGCATTCAGTCTCTTGTGGACCTGAAAGATGTACAACTTCGAAACTTCGCACGCCCTGTCCAAGCAGTGGCTCTTTCGCCAGAATACAAATCCGATCGTACATACTTGTCCGGTGGGTTAGCTGGAAATCTCATCGTTACCATCGGTGGCTCGCCTGGTAGAAGTACGTCCACTACGATAGGCACTGCGGCTGCCACTGCTTCTGGCTGGCTCGGATCAATTGGCCTTGGTGCTGGAGCTGGCAAGGATACTATATTGCACAGTGGCGAGGGAGCCGTCAGCAACATTAAGTGGTCCTTATCTGGACGTCATGTCTCTTGGCTAAATGAATTCGGCATCAAAATAATGCGGTCACACCTGAACCTCGCGACTACGGCTGATACTGCCGAAGATGCCTGGAAGCGGATAGGGCATATCGATCGGCCTCAAAGCGAAGAATGGGACACTATGGCTGGTGTCTGGAAAGGACGTCTCGAGTGGATCGATGAAAAGTCTATCGAAACAGAGACTGCCTACACCACATCACAAACTAGAGAGTATCCTACTATAAAAACGACAAGCAAAAACATCGAAAGACTTGTGGTCGGATGGGGTAGCACAATCTGGATGATTCATGTGCACCCCGCTGAGATTGGAGTCGGCAAGCAAGTTGGCGAACGAATCGCTGGCTGGGCTGAGATTGCAAATATGTAAGTTAAACTAGAATTGCCCTCCCATCTACTTCAATGTTCTGCTTAAGACTCTAGGCTTACTAACCAACATCCATTAGTCTGCGTATGGATTGTATCATCTCAGGCCTATCCTTTTTCTCGGAAAATCTTCTCATTGTACTGGCCTTCAATCCACCCAATGATGATGATTCACAGTCGATCAGTTCTTCCAGTAATAACGCTGGTGGCCACCATGGCCCTTCTGGTGGCATCAAACGTCACCCTAACAATCGGCCTCCAGAACTGAGACTTCTTGATCTAGAGTCACAAAAAGAGGTAGACGAGACGAGTCTCATAATTAGTCGCTATGAGCGACTTTCTTGTAATGACTACCACCTTGGAGTACTTCCAGCCACTCGCGAGCTTTCGAATATTGCCTCTAAAGGAGCTCTGGAAACCATAGCTGGGCTGGGCACTGACATGTGGAATGCTGCAACAAACCCAATGAGCCTGTTCAGTTCTTCTGCTAGTGTCATAACCAGAAGTAGTAACGATGATGCTGCATCCCGGAGATCTAGTATCGGCACATCTACAATCGCCAACCATAGAGCGTCCCCTTCTCTGCACCCAAACATGGCAAAGCCTGGCATGAAAATATTTATACATAGTCCATATGACTGTGTGCTTGCGACAAAACGCGATCTTGTTGATCATCTAGCTTGGATTCTAGAGCAAAAGGACTACCAACAGGCTTGGGAGTTATTAGATAAACATCCAGAGATTCTAGACTCTTCTCCAGGGCAAACCTCTACAAACGAGGCTGCCTTGGCAGATGATGCCTCAGCCTCGACTACAGTTCCGGGATCAAATATTGGATCTACAGAAAAAGAGAAGCGCCGCGTTGGCGAACTTTGGATACGTTCCATTGTGGAAACAGGCGATTGGTCTACGGCCGGTAGAATATGTGGACGTGTTCTCACCACCGGAGATCACTGGCAAAAATGGGTGTGGACTTTTGCTGGTGCCCATAGATTTGACGAAATAGTTGAATACCTCCCTACACAGCGTCTTACGCCACCCATACCACCAACTTGTTATGAGGTGGTCCTTGGCCATTACATCAAAACCGACAAACCGAAAATGGGAGACATCCTGATGAAATGGCCCACCGAGCTATTCGATATCAATGCGATCACAACTACTCTTGAAAACCAACTCAAATTCCGAGATGTTCGTGAAGATAGCGTTGAAGCGGGTGTCATGGGTCGCGACTGGCGCATCGTTGTAGGATGTCTAGCACGTCTTCATGAAGCAAACGGTAGAAGCCGAGAAGCCCTCAAGTGCTATATTCGCCTCCAGGATGCAGATTCGGCTTTCCGGCTTATTCGCGAATGTCATCTTGCAGACGCTGTTGTTGATGATATCCCGAGCTTCATTGGACTTCGGGTAGTGCCAGAAAGAAAGCCAATCATGACGCAAAAGGATTTTGAAGAGGCTACCAGTGAAGCTATTGCACTGCTTGTCGATGAAGCTCACCACGGCTTGGTGAAGCCTAGTGTAGTCCTCAAGCAATTAGCCGCCAAGAAATTGAACTTGTATATCTTCTTCTACCTACGTGGCCTATGGACCAAAACCAGCATCTGCGACGCTGATGAGCTTCATGGTAATTCTAATGGCGTCAGCGGGGCAGTTGATAGAATAGTTGCTGAAAGTAAATCGCTCGTCGACGAACATGCGGATCTCGCTGTCTCTCTATTCGCCACTTACGATCGATCTCTACTCCTTGCTTTCTTGAAAACATCTACTTCTTATACATTTGAGTTGGCGGTTAAGGAATGTGAAACCCGTCAATACGACGATGAGCTAGTCTTTTTATACTCGAAAACCGGACAAATGAAGAAGGCCTTGTTTTTGATCATTGATCGGCTTCATGATGTGTCAAAAGCGATACATTTCGCCAAAGAACAGGACGACCCTGATCTTTGGGAAGATTTACTCGAGTATAGCATGGACAAGCCGCGCTTTATCCGGGGACTTCTTGAACAGGTTGGCACAGCAATAGATCCTATTCGCCTTGTGCGGCGGATACCTGAAGGACTTGAGATTGATGGCCTCCGCGAAGGCCTCGGCCACATGCTCCGAGAGCATGAAATAATGGGATCTATCTCTGAAGGTGCCGCTCGTGTGCTTCGCTCAGAGGTAGCTGCCGCCCAACGAGAACTTCGGACTGGTCAGCATCGTGGTGTGAAGTTCAACGTGATCAGCGAATCTGTGAATGATTCTGAAGCCAACTTTGACAATGAAAAACTCCCTACGGCCAAACCACCAACAAAACTTGATATCTTTGGGGAGGAAGTTTTGGATGAATATGAGCCCCAGAAGGATATAGATGGCTCTCTGGCGAATGGTGCCCTGGGATCTTATGGTGCATGTGCCAAATGCTGTGTGCCATTCACCTCTTTCGAGGAAGAAACTCTCCTCGGCTTTGCTTGTGGCCATATATACCACGTGTCACACTTACTCGAGATTGTTCAGCCGGGACGTCGCATAGATCGTGATCTAATTACTGGTCTTAGCAACGAGTCGGCCAACAGTGGCTATCTTGTAGGATCTAAGGTTACACACGCTCGTCTATTGAGAGGGCGCGTACGTGGGGGGTGTCCTGCATGCCGGTAAGGATTTGACGCTGTTTTTCTTTTCTTTTCGGCTGCTATAGATTTGCAACATAATTATATATATCATTTCATAAAGTTAAATTATATTTATTATCATTCTTAACTGTACTTCTCGATTACATTTAATGAATTGCATGTTCCATAATATGCCCCATTTTAGCGCCTAGCTACATTGAAGAAAATATATGGTATTAACTAAAGACTTCTAAGAGGCAAATAGAGTCCCACTAGAACTAAATATAGTTGTTCTAGTCAAATTGAGACTCAGTTAGATCCATTTTTTCTACTCACATATAATATAAGTCCTATAAATGTCAAAACTATAAATGTTATGAGTGCCATGTGTTAAGGAAGCTAGCTACCTCTACCAACAAAACACATAAATATATCTACCTACAGCTTCACAGTCGCTAAGTCGCTATGACCTGGGATAAGGATGTACTATCATGCTACTAAGATACGCGTATTGGAGACCACTGTCAATATCTGACATCCAGATCCGGCCATGAGCTTTTAACTATGGGACTTGGAACTATAGATTGAATCAACGAACTAACTAGGCTTTACTATCCTCTAGTATACTTTTAAACAGCCCAATTCAGAGAAGTCCTATATGTAAATATATCCGGTTTGAGTGGCGATAGCATCGTTACTTCCTATTTCGACGAGGTAATTACCTTGAACTTGGCCAAATTCCTCTACTAGTTTCTACCAACACCAGATAGTCTACGATCTAGAACGGCAACTACCTCAATCAATCTCACCACTCTCAACTAGTGGAGATGATAGATGGCAGAATGAGGTGAAAATATGGGGACTACAGAAACTGCGACTATAAATTCCGATGAGGTTGAAGTTCTCCTCCATATTTATCTTCGCCTCTTTCAACTCACTCTCTCAGGAACGCACGAAAACAAAAATCAACACAAAGCCTTCACTTGACTTCTACTCATAGTTCCCTCATCACACTTCCAACCTCTTGCTACTTCATCTGAGATACTATATTATCGCTTCGTCTCATCTCTCACATCCATCCAAAGCTTGTTACTTCTTTGAATTTCTCAGTGCAAACTTCCATCCAAGCAATTAATTCATCTCAACCCTCTTTACCTTCCGTCTATTCTCAACCACCCACAAATCAAAATGGACGCCTACATTGCCACCTCGGAGACTGAAACCACCTTTGAAGAGTAAGTATTTAAACCTTCAAACTCTGCCACCCTTTTCTCTTCTATTCCTTCTTTTTACTAATTAAAACTTAGACTTTTCTTCAATTCTGCCGGATCTGATGTAACGATCCTGACTCTGTGCGGGCGGGTCATTCCCGCCCATTCATGGGTTCTGGCAGCCAGCTCTCCGGTTTTCGACGCAATGTTCTCGGAAGCATGGCAGGTATGCACAATACTTGAGACCCCATACATGATACTTTGACTGGAATACTAATAATGATGTCTTTTAACAGACGGCCCGCCCCAAAGACACGATGTTCGAGATTCCATATGGAATCCGAGTCGTAACGGCCATGCTGGCATTCTGCTACAGGTACAACCTGATGGATGTTCCTGACCACGATCTCCCGCAGCCTACTTTCCCTGACCGCACTCAGGAAGTAGAGTCACACTACCCGCCGTCCAAGAAGGATACCATCTCATATATTGAGGGTGTTGAGTACGACATCAACCAGGTCTTAGAAGACTTGGTTAGACTGTACCAGCTTTCCGACTTATATGATATCCCCGAGTTGAGAGAAGAGGTCTTTTACTATGTACAAGACCGCATCGACATGAGCTACGGTAGTATTGAGTACCGGAATGGATTCAAAGTTGCATATCGCTACGATATGCCCCCAAACAACTTCATCCAACAGCTCTTCGAGATGCAAATTCTCAACAGATTCGAGGGGACGATGGAGCTCTATCATGTTGAGGACCTTCTGACTGAGTACCCCCACTGCGCCCGGAACATCATGAAACTTTCCGGGGAGCTTCGTAGATTCGCTTGGAACTACGAGCTCACATGCGAATACTGCCAGAAAACAGGCATAGGTTTGCATTGTCGCGACTGTGGATATCCTTACATAGGATATGGGTATGAGGCGCTCCTCAACCATGATGGCAGCTGGGATGTGACAGTTGCGAATCGTGGTTACAACAACGACGACGGCTAGTTGTTGTATATGCGGTTTGTCTTCGGTTTGCTCTTGGCGGTTTTCGTCTACACTCTGGTCTGTTTCTCGGATGGCTGGCATAAAGGGTTGTTTCTTCTAAGCATTGGTGCTTTTAATATGTTTTGGTTCTCTACTTGCGATTTTTTTAATAACTTTAAACTACTCTACTATACATAAAAAAGGGATTGCCTAATGTTATATAACGTGACTTTTGTAAGAACTTGAATCGTAAAGCATAGGTTCCCCTTCTACACTTGTATATTTGTTTGTATATATGTTTTAGTGTAGCACTGGCAATCTTATGTTTTATTAGTCTTGTGTGTGCATACTTTTGAACTTTTTTTTAATAAGACTTACACCAAAGCTGTTGTCACACTAATTCCATAATAAACATGTAACTAAATATGGATCCTTAGCGTTATTTCAGTGATATGTATTAAACAATTGAAGTTATAACTATTATCATCAATATCCTATTTTAGGGGTACAACAAGATGAACCAAAGATTTCTTACAGATTAATCATACCATTAGCAGGGCGAAAAAAAAACGGTTTCCCACGCTATACCCATGTGTTTTTGCGTGATAAAATTCCCCACTAGTAGCTTTAGCCCGATGGTCAATCATTATACCTTGCCTGCTTCGCCGATGGCTTGAACCTGAGCATATCAACCGACGATGTCTACAGAAGATAGGTGACTATATTGAAGTAGAGAATCTATGACAATCACCCTTCTGCTGTTGAATTCATCATAGAGACATTCTCTCTCTTAGCACTAAGCAATGGTGCTATCATGGGTAAATTCCATTCCAAAAACTATCTGGAATATATGTCAGTAGTTGTGAAGTCAAGCCGCCGGAGATTTATTGCAGTTTGCCATATCGCGCTCGAGGCGTTTCGGGGTCGCTCTTCCCCTGCACAACTGGTGCAGAATTCACAAGCCACGGACTCACAAAGTAGGAGATGATGCTGACGAAGAGAATGATGACGATGATGATGATCTACCCAGTGATGGGCCGTCCAAATCTGTACACAGCAATGTATTATGTTGCTATGGCGCAATACTATGGCCCACCTTTTAACACTAATGCTCTAACAGGAGAGACTCAACGCAGGTACGCCAATTTCTATTGTAACCACCGAGATGCTAATAGTAGGATATAGATACTTCAAATAGAGAGCTCCAGATACGAACAAAAAGAGCATTGGATCAGTATTTCTGATGAAGTCCAATTTTGATCAATCAATCCATCTAGCATGTGAAGGGTCTCTCCCCATGACAGATAATGATTTACGAGCCAAGACAAAATCATTAATGAATTATTGCCCATTAATTTTCCCTAAGCTCCTAAATATTGAAGACCGACATAAATGGTTACAATATATCTACTCAGAGGGGATGGGAGTAAATGAAGTGCAATCATTTAATCTTCGAACTGTTAAAAGGGAGTGAGTTCCCCACAATCTTCTTGAATGAGAATACAGCTCATATGACAGAAACTTTCAAAAGGTCAGTTGTTGCTGTATATGAGTCGAGTTACCTCAGTTATAATTTGATTGACCTAGGAAACGAATCATTCCAGTGGTATCATACCTTTGGGTTCAGGAATAAGTAAGTGTCATACAAAATTGATATCTTTACTACTGATCATAATCGACACGATAAAGATCCTGTACCAGCTTACTATCCCATGATGTCCTTTGCATCGTTTGGACAATGAGAAACAGACATAAATGATCTAGAAATTCAAGTTTATGTGACCCGAGTGCCTCAACAAGTGCATACTGTTTCTCATGGTTATGGAGCTCGATAATATCCCTAACTTTGGTTGAACCTGCTCGGTTGTTCCTACATCTAACATTAGTTTGTTGCAAATGATCAATTTCATGAGGGGAGCTTTATATTGGGTGGATATCGGCGGGGGCGACCTATCAAAGGTGGCAAGTCCCTCATGGCAGTGGGACATTAGGTGGCAACGAATCACGAAGAAAGATATGAAGCTATGAAGTTGTGAAGATATCAATATAATTAATTATGAAATGGCCATGATATGAATTATTGAATACACGCGAATAGTAGCGTGTAATAAAATCATACAGCCCTAGTAATGACATCTCTTACACGCCAGGACTAGCGTACGTTCTTGTATATCCAGATACACCTCCAAGCTCTGCGCTTCCATTTCGGCTGTGGCTCGCCGACCGAGTCTCAGTTACGCTTCTTGCCTTATCATCGTACGCAACGCTAACCTCCGTCTTCCGCATGATTCCATCATAGTTGTCGCTGATGATGTGTTCTTCACTAGCAGTCGGCGAGGGTAGAGGGTTAGGGTCATTGTGTCTCTTGAGGTTCTTCAAAGCGATACCATCAGTGGTGATCCGACTGCCGCCACTCTTGAGGCCATATGAAGCACTCCGGGAGTTGCCACGAGACCGCTTATGACCCGAGGCTGCCAGGCCATCAGTATCATATGCCGGAGTCGATCCACCACCAATGGAAGAGAACAACGAGGGGAACCACTTGGCGACCAGGCCACGGATGGCTGGTGCTGATGCTGCCATAATGGCAAGGTTTGTTTCAACCGCAGAGTAGCAGAATCGAATATCATATGTCGGGTCATTGGCTCTTAGGTGGAAGCCAACTTCGTAGATCCAAAGCATACGTAGTACGCTGATGACAGTGACACTGGAAATATAAGTTAGTGTGTTTACTCAACAAAGTATATGTAGCAAGAGATACTCACACTCCACCAAGACAGAAGACGCCAATCAGGGCAGCCTTGAGATTCCAGGCCATCTTAAGGCCGAGGAAGATCCATAACGGCAAGGCCAACACCAGGATATCCGTGACGATAGTAAGCGCAGCTGTTGCAACATAGAATGTCCAGTAGTCCATGCAGTGGCCATTAGGATCAGGAGATGGACCGACTTGCTCCCAGTAAAAGCTGATGGGAGTGCATTGGAATACGGCGCAAATGAAAGTTGCAACCATGAGCATCAGATTGAATGTGTTCAATGCATAAATAGAATAACGGATGCTAGTTTTCTGGCCACTCAGGCGAAGTAAAAAGAGTAGGACGGACGTCTTGACTAATGCCAGGATGGGGTTATACAAAAGGGATACAACGTAGTTCCAGAAGTAACTATGCCGCAAATCGATGTTAGGGGGGATATCCCAGACATGTACGCCTTGAAAACCTGCTCGGAGGGCTTTATACGAACAGACAGTTTCTACTATGGATATTGCCATTGCTATACAGACGAGGATGTCATCTAATCAAGCGTGCGAGGTGAGAATCAGGGTATAAGATAGATGAATATTCGTTGGTTGTGACATACCACTTCCAAACTGATGGAGCTTGAGACGTGCAAATACCCGAATGCATACTACAATAAATGCAAAAACTGGGAAGATGATGATGATAGCAACACCAAGTTCTTGGAATGATGAGTAAGGGTACTCATAGTCCGTGTTGTAGGTCGTTTCCCCCGTTGAATTGATCAAAGAAGTGGTGTTCATTGTGTCTATAGTCTAGCAGCCTCTTGTCTTGTCTAACTTGAGTGTATTATGGTTTTCCCCCAAAGTAATGGATTTTTCATAAGGCAAGTTGCAAAAATAAAAATAAAAAATAAAGGAAGACAAATGTTGGGTTGATAGATGACATATGCAGAGCAGGCAAGGATCCTGCCAAAGTGATTGGCGTGAACTATATGTCGGATGGAGGGATGGAGATTGTCAAGAAAAGGCAAGATTATCGGAAATATTTTCAAGTTCCATATTCGGAAGACAAACCTGTAATAAATAAATCAAGTCAGCCAAGATATATAATGCACAAGATATAGCTATACAGGCCACTCCAAAAGGGGGCCATCACGCGAAAAGCCATGGTTTGAAACGGAATTGGCCCCGTGCAAATAGATGTCGCCCGTCTATGCTACAGTATATGGCAGAAAACGACTGCAGCACGGCAAGCCGGCGCTTTGCACGAGTGTTACACTCAGTCCTAGCTCTTCATTTTCTATTGTTCATAAGGAGTCGGTCGGGACTTCCAGTACATATTTATATACAGATATTTGTACATGTACATACAGTATAGACATACAAACTTATTTCCAAGAAAGTCAAGCGGCTAAGAAATGCATTACCTTTTCGTAATGGTCGGGCAAGTAGAATATGGAATTCCAATGTGACCCTTGATATGTTCCAGGAAAAAAAATCAAACATTACGGTTTTGAAAACACAATGCTGTCATGCTAAACTCGCCGGCAGGCAATTACGCATAAGTGCAGGTGACCAAACGAGACCAAAAAAATACACTATGGTAGAAAGTACCATTGTTCATCAACCAAACAAAACAACATCTTATTAGTCGACGATGACCGTGTCGATGCTTTGACCTCATGTGGATATGATATGTTTCTACAGCAAGAGTCCACGTAACATATCTTATACAGAAATCTGGCGCGATTGTACGTACATTACATGGTAATGTACGTACAAAAAGTCAAGTTCGTCTATAGCCGCGCTTCAATAAGACAAATTACATACGAATATCTGCAAGTTGTATGAAGATGTTGGCCTTTGCTGGCGTACTGACACGCAAGTCACACCATGACTCCAGAACAGGCAATAATGCGATCCTCGCCGATCTTAGTTTTACTTCCGGGTGATACACGGAACCCGAATAGCCCTGAGTCAAAGTCTTGGTGGCGCGGTCAGTATTAGACTTGCTAGATAGCCTTTTATAAAGAACGTAAACCATGACACATTGTATTTATTTAAAGATTGTCTATACCATTCCTTTCATACCGCTCTATAGAAAGTTTATCTCTTAGAACTCGAAAGTATACATATGTTGCGAGTAGTTCAATAGTTCAAGGAATACGTGTTTCTATTCAAACATTCAATTTAGGGCATAATTTCTGTGGCCTCGTTCGGATGTACACAGACTTAAGGAGCCGGCAATATTATATCAAGGCACAGGGACATAACAAACGTAGCGTTTGTCCAGATCGCAGATTAAATACGAATAGAGTCAAACTATCCACCTTTCGTACCACCGGAACTATCAGTGCAAATACATACAAGATCTTTGGTTCAAGATTGTATCATGAACGATGAATATATATGTAGGTCGTACATATCTACATATAGATATACAAATACTTGCCATAGTTGGGCCTTACGGCATAATCATATCGCTATCGCTCTGTCTTCGCGTTTCAAAGCAAGTTTTCTATTGCAAGTATATACAACTATAGCCGTGATTTTTATTGTCACGTGCGATGGGCTTTCTGTACCTACCTTAATGAAACCCTACCAGTTTTACCTTGTATAATTTCTTGTTCCACATTGTCAGTCGACGTAAAAAAACATATGTCATCGTCCAAATTAACTTATACAAATTGGAAAGATATCACACAAATTTTTTTTTTTTTTAGAAAAAGACTAATGTTCACCCAAAAAAATATTACTTCAAACTTTAGTATATATATTACCCATTTATCATCTCAACCCTAACAGAGACATCAGTGCATGCATGTAAGCCCAGAACCACAACACAAAAACCCAACCCTAAATCTAGCTGTGATATGTGATATAGTTGAGTGAGTGGCTCTAGAGTTGTAAGCACCAATAGTCCAAACCGGGACGTTGCATTCGCTATAGTAAATTAATTACCGCTTTTAGACGACATTGAATAGACCGACGGATACTCTGTTGAGCCCCGCTGTGTAAAGTGCACGGTTCCCCTGATTTATCTATGTTATCCCCGGTATATGTAGCAATAGGATTAGAATTGGGGCACGGTCCCATTAGATCGGGACCGTGCGGCCTAACAACCATTTGGGAGATGACTATATGATAGTCCATGGGGAACTCCCTTTTTGGATCGAAATTCCTAGTGCTGTTTTTTATCCTGCTACTCGAGATTTGTCATCTAGAGCGGTGTCTTTGAAACCAATTTTTTTTTTTAATATATATAATTTTTTTTTTTATAGTTTGCCCATTGGACGTGAAGCCCAACGATTGATATTTAGCCAACTTATCTTATCTTTCCATGGCAACGCTCGTAGACGCTCTTCGGCTAGCCACGACAATATTTCATAGTACTTGACTGAAAATTTTGTAATTGCTGTAGCTGGTAATAGTAGTAGTAGTATATATATAGTATATGTATAAAGCGCGTTGATTTGCTTTGACTCGTCCATGACCTCGTATAACATGTGCATGTCCTCGGGACAATTCATACATTTTTAGCCGTTTAAATTGCATTCAATGTTGACTTCCTCATTTGTAGGATACTCCACAGCGTTACAAATGGGCCAACATCGCGAACAACTGATATCTAGAAATTTTCATTTGCCGGGACAGAAAAAGGGCTTGTAGATTGCTTTCATATAATCTCTATCAGAGTTTTCTTCAAAAGAAAGGAGACAAAGAACAAAATAGGAAATGCAATCATAGACATCCACGAGGCCGCCTGATGTTTGACATCACAATATGTCTTCCACTTCATAGCTTCATGCATAGTGGCTGTAAGCTTGTGTTATCTTCCAGGAGAAACAAACATGTGCTTTGTACGTGACTATGAAATTAGAGTTTGTCTGGCACCTTCGAGTTGTGAACCACATGTATGTCTAGGGTGGACAATAGGCGGTATAAGTTGTAGATTTTCGGAAAAATACTATGATAGGCCAGAAAAATTGCCGATGCTGTTTTGAAGTCTATTCCGTAGAACATCTGAACACACTAACTACATAGTACATACAACATGTATAGGAAGTTCCAATTACAATATTGCATTAAGCATTCCTATCCAACCTTCCCCTCCCTAGCCTTTACATCGATACTTTCAATAAAAATAATTACGATTTCTACCAACTAAGCTAGCTAATACTATGAACTAGTCAACGTAAATATTTATCTTTATCCTAGTTTCGCAGGGGCTGAATCGGCGAAGAAGCCCGCCAACTAATCTAGCATTTAGGCGGATAATATCTTGATTGTATTTATATGATGTCGAGTCTATACCAGCCTCCTCAAAAGAGTCTACAACCACGATATAGTTGTATACAATGTAGTATTAGGATTGTAGAAGTCGAATATTGCCACACATAAATTGCCAAATTTGAGGGAATATGTACATACAGATACATGGCCATTCCTGATTTCAATAGTATTGAATGCGAGAACAGCCATGGTTAGACTAGCTGTATTTACTGAGCCATAATACATGGATGTTTATTAGTAAATAATAGTAGATAGTGATAGTTAGCTAATGCAGAAACCGGCTGCCTGGTTTCACGAGTGATACTACCTGTACAGATATAGCAAGTTGATTGTGGGAGCCTTCATTATGATATACAAAACTTGTGGACAATGATAATGAAGGGATATATGGCTCAATATCAACTCGGCATTGTATGGAAGGATATGCGGTAGTCTAGGTGTGATACACAACTACTTTGAGTTGGCTGATGATAACGAACTATCCTTTTGTCTTTTACACATATTGCTACCTAATTCGGCTGATCAGAGGCCATCACTAGCCGTGATAATTTGCTTTTTTGACGTGAGAAACCATAATTGCCGAATTTTCGGCACTTAATGGCCGTGCCATTGTACATGAAAAAAAAAAAATGTTTCGGTACACACTTTTGAGCATAATTTGCGTAAGACTCGCATTGTTTATACGCCCCGACGTTTAAAAGTCAAGGCCCGAGCATTCCATTACAAAACAGGGAGGCTTAGTGAACTTGAAAACGACGTAGTAAAACTACGTAGTAGTTTGCTAGGAAAGTAGCTAGCATAACGTAGTAAACAACCTGAGACGGTGACATACTTCGTTTTGAATTCCGGGTTGCTTCATTCCGTACAGAAGACAGCATACAGATACATATCAGAAGATACAGGAGGAGAAGGGTAGGAAACAGCGGTATTACCGTACGGATACGGCACTCAAAGTGAGATACAGGGGCTATTATCATCATTGGCTCATTGGTGAAAACACGCACAATAGAATACAAAGAGAGACAAGAGAAATATCGTATGAGACATAAGAGCAATGGCAAAGGGATCCTATGGCAAACTTTGATTATATTGCGAATACCTGGTAAATTCCATACATCCCACATCGGATGTTAAACTACATATGTACATCTATTATAATGACCGGTGAATATTATGGAGGAAGCCTATATGTACTGGTGTGCTATGCAGGATATAAATTTATTGAAATTTAAAAGATATAGTGAACATGACATGGGCAGTGCATCATGAATGGATTTGATTTATTTAGTGGTCCACTACCATGTTAATTTCATGAAGCACATGGCTTTAGGGTTGATAGACGAAGTACTAAAGCGAAGAAAACGTGAAAATGCCAGAAGGAAAGGGAAATTTAATGTGAGTTGATGGACCAAATATGTTGAGGTGGTATGGGCGCAACATTATACCAAGAGCAACTGTAAACCGTTGAGCGTCCAGTGAGGATATGATTGCTGCCATGGGTGACTGATACGAAAGCGAAAGCAGTCCTATGCGCACATATGTAATTACAGTTGCAATTGCATGATGAATTATGCTACATACCTACATACGTAAACGCGTAGAGTTACATTGTGTCACTAAGCAGCTACAACGGTATGGGATCAGTAATGCTTCTAGAAGGAAGACCAGAAGCCTGAAAATGCTGCATACTCTATGAAGGTGCTCAGACATGAGAAATCATACGAGGAGGGTGTGGAGACAACCAACCGTCTGAACATGCTCATCTTTTTCTTCCATATTTGTTCTTTTGCACTTAGTATGAAGCTTCTTTTCGGGTCTTTGACTACACAATGAATGATTGTTTTCTCTTTGTCGGGGGTTGATATCTAGCAGACAAATCGTACGGTTTACTACTTGAAATGGCAAATAACAGAACATAACTATTAGATGTGTAATATCCGATATATGTATGTAGTACAATTAGTCACATAAATCCCCCCAAAATGCATTCTGTACGGATCATTACATGATCACTGAACGTTGCACTGCAGAACTATCTTTCACGTGGTGGCCTTGCCTGCAGTTCGGGCTTCTACTGGCGTAGAAGCTACACACAAAGACAAACTGACTGACGCATATTTGTGGGCAACCCTTATTAAGTTTACAGCTGGCTCCAGAGTAGTATTAGTGTTTAGAGACATATTAGTGATCTATCCAAATAGATAAATATTATCGGAATCCAACAGGCAAAGACGACATCGACACTACTTATCTCTATCTGTATAGAGGAAAGATTCAATATTGTGTGTCGTATGTTACAAACCCTACTGAGGATGATACAATAGAGTTGGCCGACCAAGGAGTTTTCCAATTGCATTTCACATGGCCACATGGGTCTGCATAAGATATCCTTCAACGACATACATGTACATACGTAGTTCACATGTTGACGTGATTACTTTGCATTCAGTAGGGTTACAATATCGAAATATGGATGCGGACCTCTAGCATGATAAGTTCCGGAAAATTTGACCTCTTGCATGGCATTAATGCAATATTGCTCGCCCTGCTTAACGCAGACCGAGAATGAAGTCGAGGTGAGTCGAGTTGAAGCAACACGATAAGACTAAGTATGGAGGTCAGAATGCAGGTATGATGCATGTACAATGCCTGGCACAGGAAACCAACCGGCCGACCTCCACTTCTTGATCTTGGCTGTCTATACAGACCGCCTGATAGATACGGACTACACATGTAAGTTTTAGATATTGTGGCTGAAATGTTGTCTCTTCCTTGACAGGTGATACCGAAGAATTCATTATTAGGCAATCTATCCACTCTTTCATGTCGATTTAAATTGATATTTCCTCCAATATTGTAAATCCTGAGTTGGGCGAAGGCATGATGCCTAGACTCTGTTCGAACAGGGCCGGTGATGTGAGGCAAGGTGAGGGGAGGGGGGTTTGTCAAGTGGAGGGAGGGATTTGTGGGTAGGATGTACTAACTATTACTGCAGGCGCTATTGATCCTTACATGAAGAAAATGTGTTAATCCGCACAATCGGAAAGGGTTCTTTGAGCGTGTTAGTTACGGTAGAGTTGGAAGATTGCCGTCCAGAAAGAGGCAGAGTTTAAGCCAACCCCGTGGTAGCCGAAGAACACACGATGATATCAAAGCCTTGCCAGATAGAATGGATGAATCGGATGAAGCTTTGATGCTGGACATGCCATGATGTTCGGTTGCTATTCATGGTAGCACTGTACCTACATATTAGCACGAGAAGGTTCAGATATAAGTAGCAGTAGTAGTAGATTGTAGTCTTGATGGGTGCGAGCACTGGACACACAATGACTTGAGAACGGGGAGGAAGCATAGGCAGATAGGTAGGAAGGGCTGAAAAGACTGTATGACAGACGTGTATCTGTTAATGGGAACAAAGTACGTGGTTTCTGACGAGGCAAAACCTGCCCGAGCTTCCCAATGAAGTGTTGCCATATGTGAAGAGAAGGAACTTTGCAGCATTCTGATTCTACTGCTTATCGGGTCACCCATGTGCCCATCGGCTATGCGCGTGAAGGTCCACATGGAACGACACATGGGAGGTGAAGATTGAATGCAACCAATGTGCCATGGGGATGGAGGGTAGAAAAGAGGGGGGGGGGGGGGGAAAGGGGA